>CAHIKZ030000400.1:0-125000 GCA_903632075.3 Acanthosepion pharaonis | reverse complement strand
TATATAATATATATATATATATATATATATAGAACGTGATAGAAATTATTAGGAGGATTTGAGATAATCATAATTAAGTAATTCATCGAGTCTAGAAGAAACTTCAACAGAAAGCACTGGACGTCCGTTTCGTCCCATATTTCGGACTCATCAGCAGTGCGCATCCACGACCGAGAATTGAAACCCGGACAGTTACGATATCAGGCAAACGTCATACCAACTGCTCGAACGGGCCTCAGTGACGGAGATATAGCGAATCAGACTCGATATAGCACCGCTCGATCACATATTCCGTGGTGGAACTCATCCGAGTTTCTCTTTTACCCATAGGACTGTGTGTGTCCTCACGAGCCATGACTACTATCCCCAAGCCGTTCCATCCAGAGAATTAGAAGCCGGTTCAAGCATGGATATACAAGTGATAGAAATTAGGAGGATTTGAGATAATTATAATTAAATAATTGCAAAGTTCCATACAATTGTTACAGGTTCTATTTCTCTAAACGGGTCTAGGTGATATTCAGACCAATGTCTTGCAGTTTCCTTCCCGTAAAAGTGGTATATTTTCCAGTGCAGATATCGGCCCACTTTATCATACCGGTTTTTATATTCAGTTGGTCAATCTTTTCTGGATATTTATCACAGAATCTACATGGCGTCAACGAAATTTTTCAGTATGCGTGCTTGATAATTTCTAGTTAGCAATTATTTGCCCAATGCAGCAGGAATTCGGTTTCAGCTTTTAACCCTCCACTATGTAAGCACTGATGGGTACGGGGTTTGTCTACACCTGCTTCCTTAGTACGGGCAGAATACTGACCATGAAGACGCTTATCTTGCCATCTTTTCTGCATTTGATACATTGCATTTACATTTGCTTTCTTTCTTAGGTTCTTTGCTGCTGCAGTCCGTGTATCCTGCTTTACTTGCATTTCTTCACCTAAAATTCCATTCTGAATTTGTTGGCTTCCTCTATTACTGTTTCTTATTTCTTTTATGTTTTTGCCATAGATCATCAGCCAGGCTTCTGTAGTTTCCAGGTATCATTGAAGACCGATTGTTGTGGTTTTGTAAAACAATTCTAGTTGAATTAATCCTCTTCCTCCCTCGGATCTGGGCACAAACAGACGATCAACATAAGAATTAGGATGATACAGATGGTGGCAAATGAAAAACTTTCTAGTTTTCACATCTATTCGCTTAATATCACCTATAATCCAATCAAGGATGTTGAAATTGTATTGAGCCACAGGGACAGCCAAAGTGTTTATCACTGTTATACTGTTTTTGAATTCGATTCGGTATTTAACACATTCCATCTTCTTCGCTAAATCCTGGATATTTATGGGCTTCTTATTGTTTCAGTTCCCTAATGTTTCTATTATTATTCTTATCATTATTGTTATTCCGAGATTTGAAAGAATCTTCCACGTGTGTTTCAGATACTCAAGTGAGTTGTTTTACCTCCACAGAAGAAGCATATTCTCCCCACTACCTGTGGGAGAAAGTTCCATTGCAGTCTTTGACTTTCCCTCAACAAAACACCAAAGGCGAACGAGAATTTGGTGTTTGTGGAAGGAACGTTGAACACCGCCATACACGTCAACACGTAATTATTCAACATGTTCTGCTAGTCTTCCTGCACTAGAAAAAATAATGGGCTCTCCCAACAGTGCTCTCGTAATGCCTATGTATATACAGCAGAATACCTGACAACCGGACTAAGAAAGTCTTCCGGATATGAGTCCGGATATGAGAGGTTATATTTAGATTAAAATAAAAGAACTGAAATCAGTTTAACATTTATTTTCAATGTTTTCTAGTAAGCAAAATAAGCTAATGGTGAGTAAAATAAAACGGAATTGATTTTAAGGAAAAAAAAAATTCTGTAATGTTAATAAAATCCATTAAATTAATTATGCCACGTATACAAAACAAATAATGTAACGAGGATTTTTTAATTGCAGTTGCATGATGATTTTTTTCTCTTCTAATGTCAGTCTCAACATTTTCTGCATTTCGTTTTGCTTTTGTTCTTGAAATTCTTTTTAAACGAAATACACTTTTTAACTCCGCGTGCGTTATTGCAATCGTTATAGTTGAATGCTGTTTTTCTTTCCATAAAACTGATAACCTTTTCAATAGTTTTTTCAATTTCAGTCCAGGTTTCATCACAATAATGTTTTTTTTCATTTCCTTGTTCATTGTGTCAGTGTGAACACTGGAGAATAGTTTCTTTTGGAAGATTTTATATAATACAATGTTGACTTTCCTATGTTGAACTCAGCCATTAGTTACAATGACCTTTCACCAGAGTCTAATCTGTTTAAAATTTCCACTTTTTGTGATAATTCCAAAGTTGTACTTTTCCTCTTATTCCCATCATCTTTTGCACCAATGCAAGCCGTTAGGGTGAAATAAGCATAAACAATTATCCAAAGTAAATTTCTTGAAAGACAGAAATTTCACATCAGTTACATATCACCCAAATCATGTCCGGATATGCAGGATTCCGGATATGAGGAATTCTACTATATATATATATATATATATATATATATCAAGCGAAGAGGATACTCGTATCTAAAATAAACGTTTTACTTTTATTCTAAACCCTTTATGACGTTTGAAGTGGCAAAAATATCAAATTGATATAAATCCATTATTTCTTCAAAAATTGCTTTGTTTACTTTTCAGATGTACGCAACTTAGACTGCTAATCATTCAATTGAAATACGATTCAGCCAAATGCTTGCAAACGTTAATATTTCTTTTTTCCTAAAATGTTTTGCAACACACAAAATCCCTACATTATTTAGTATTGCTGATTAAATTGTTTTTAAAATAACGGTAATATTTTGTATGTTAAACAATAAAAATTATAATTTTAAAAAAAAAGGAATGAAAATGTACTGTAGTAAGCTACGGACCCTAGTAAAACCAACTGCACTTTGTATCCCCTTTCTTATGTGCACTACTCCCCAAAATTTGCTTTCGATCGGGCAATGTGTGGCTATTTTAAAGAGTGTGACCGACGGAAGTCACATAATTTTATATATAGAGATTACAGTACTCAATATCTTTCAGACAGAGCCATTTATGACATGGCATTAAATCCGGATAACCTTATTTTCTTCAATTTCTTTTTAGAATAGACAATGGGACTTATACTAAGTTAAAACTTAACTTAATGTTGCGAAAGGGTAAATGCAAGTGTCAGCCAGGACTCTTTGCAAATTACCTCCCCCCCCTCATCGTTACCTCTGTTTTTGTTGTTGTTGTATGTTTTATATGTAATAGGAGTAGGAAGGCTCTCCTACCGCCCGGTCAACACTCCTCCCCTTCTCTTGGACATGAGTAGAGGCTTACGCCTTGTTTCTTGTTTAGGAAGGGGTTCCCGGTACTCTCTCACTCTCTCTCTCTCTCTCTCTCTCTCTCTCTCTCTCTCTCTCCCTCTGACCTCTGTATCTCCAGTTGCCTTGATCTATCCACTACCCTTCTCCTCATCCTTTCTTCTATCACTTCTATCTGATCTTGCTCTAAATTTTCTGTAACCCCTTGCGTCCTAGTGGCTTTCCGCCTTGCTTGGGGTGAAACGCTTAAAAAAAATGTTACGTTCTTTTTTGGTGGGTGAGGGTGATTTTTTTTTTTCTTTTTCTTTAATCGGTTTCACCCCATACAAGGCAATAAATCCACTAAGACACAAGGAGGTATAGGGTGTGGAAGAATTAAGAAAAGAAACATTGATAATGAGCGGAAAGAGAAAAGAGTAATCAGAAGGAGAGTAGATATCGATTGTCATTGCATTTATATTTTTGCAGATTAAAGTTGGCTGGAAAGCATGGAGCCGGTAGGGAGTTCCACAAGCAAGAAGTGCAAGAAAAGTAATTGTTAGCATAGAACTTACGGCTACATCTAGACAGCTAAAATAGAAATTGTTGAGATCCAGTCTAGTATTCCGCTTAAATTCATAAAGTGTAGATACCATAGCTAAGAGCTAATCCGAAAAATTACCATGAAAGTATTTATAGAAAAGACACAGGGAGGCAACGTTATAGCGGTGGGAAAGTCACTGAAGCCGAGCCAGGCCAAGACCGATAATGTTGCTGATTCTTCTTTGGATTTTATCAAGAAGTTCAAGGGTTCACAGAATCATATGTGGCAGCAATATTCTAAGCATGGACGAATGGTGGATATAGATAAGTACAGGTTCTGGAGAGAAACATTGTCCCGCACCACACAGTGAACCAACTTTCTTAGTAGCTGGCCTAGCAATGGATTCAATATAGTCATTACACTACATGTCAGCCGGGGACGTTAGCCCAACTGGCCCATCGAGTCATATCCCACGCGCTATGACATGTCACATCATTTCAAGGCTTGATGGTTAATTGTCTATTGTATTTTTTCAATTTTCGGATGAGGTGTTGAGTCTTGTGCTCGAAGTTGTGGATAAACTGTCCGAAGTTCATATTTGTTTTTTTATTATTTTTATTCATTCACTTTCGACTTACCCAGTCATTATCAAGAACAAATGTGGTGCCTGTGTTCTCTTGTCAACATCTTATTATTCTTTGGGAAGCTGGAAATTTGAAATAGGTTTACAGTGAAGTCATATATAACGATTACTGACATTGAGACCAAAAACGAATGCGAATGTTTTTATTAAGAATATGTATGCACTTTAAAATACCGCCTCCTAAGATTAATGAATTTTCTGTTTTCCTTAATACAATATTTTCTTCTTTTTTATTTGTTATTTTCTTCTTTTTCATTTGTTATTTTCTTCTTTTTTATTTATTTTTTTCATTTACTTTTTTCTTTATAATTTTTCATATTTTTTCCTTCAATTATTACTGTTCTTTTTCTTATATTATTTATTATTCTCATTTTTTTTAGTTTTTGCCTATTTTCTTTCAGTTTTTATTTTCTTTATATATTGTTTTCTTCCCGTCAATTAGAATTTTTCATATTTTTCTTTCATTTATTTTCTTTTTTCTTCATTTATATGTTTCCCTATTTTCATTGATTTCTTTCTTTTTCCTACTTTACTATTTTTTTAATTTACTTTATTTTTTTCATTTTGACTTCATTTAATTTTTCTCCTTTTTCTTTTTCTTCATTTTTTTCTTCATTTATTGTCATTTCCTTTACGTTTTTCTTTCTTTACTTTCTATTGCCTTTCATTCATTTTTTCTTTCATTCATTATTTTTCCTCTTTTTCATTATTTATTTTATTTTCTCTTTCACTTTATTTATATTTATTTTCATTTTTATTTATTTATTGTTCTTTAATTCTTTTTCTCTTTTCCTTCATTTGTAGTTTTTCTTCTCTTTGTTATTTATTTAATGTTTTTTATTCATTTATTTTTATTCTTATTCATTTTTATTTTATCTTTTCTTCCGTTTATTCTCGTTTACCTTCATTTTTCGAATTTTTCATTTTCCCACAATTTCCTTTTTTTTCTCTCTTTTTTCAGTTATTAGTTTTCTTCTCGCTTTCATTCATTTGTTTTCTTTATTCAATGATGTTTTATTTTTCTCTTTTCTTCCATTTATTACTCTTATTCTTCTTTTTTTTTTCTTAATTGATTATTTTCCTTTTCGCTCATTTATTATTTTTCTTCTATTTTCTTTCATTTATTTCTTCTTCGCAATTTCCTTCATTAATTTCTTTGCTTTTTTTTTATTTCTTCTCGTTTTATGTTCTTTTCTTTTTCGTTCATTTATTTTCTTTCGTCTTTTGCTTCATCTTTTCTTTTCCTTCTCAATTTCCTTCATTTATTTTTGTTTCGGTTTTAGTTTCTTATTTTCATCTTCAATTTATTTCATTTATTAATTTTTCTTTTTTCTTTATTTCTTTTTTTCATTCATTTTTCTTATGTTCCTTGTAAAGTTCATTTATTTCTCTTTTTATTTTAATTCTTATTTTTTCTTTCATTTTTCATTTTCTTTTTCCTTCATTTCTTACTTTTTTCTGGCTCATCTCTTATTGCGAGTATTTTTTCTTTAATTTATTAGTTTTCTTTCCTTTTTCGTTCATTTATTTCTTTACCCCTTTTCCTTCATTTCTTATTTTTCTTCACAATCAGCGACATTTATTAATCTTTCTATTCTTATTTCTTATGTTCTTCTTCCATTTTCTTTCATTTTCTTTTACTTCATTTCTTTTTTATTTATTATTTTCTTTCCCAGGTCCCTTGAATTCTTTCTTCATTTTTTTTTTATTTCTTTCATTTATCCTTTTTGCTTGTTTGTTCATTATTATTATTATTATTATTATTATTATTATTATTATTATTATTATTTTCTTTGATTTCTGGCGTTTACACATTTCTTTCCGGGTCCCGCCCAGGGACCTAAGGTTAGAAATGACATCATGACACTTTCCACTGACAAAAAAAATTACATAGATAAAATCCCTTCGTAAAGTGTGGGCTGTACTTGTCAGAACAATTTTTTGTATCTCCTTGAGGCATGGACTTCCAGGAATCCCTTCAATTATTATTCTGCAATCTTTTCCAACAAGTCCTAGGGCTCCAACTATAACAGAAATTGTTGATGTTCCCATATGCCACATTTTTGAGATTTCTATTTCAAGGTCCTTGTATTTTGACACATTTTTGAATATCTTTAAAGATAAATTGCAGTCAGCAGGGACTGTCATATCAATAAGGAGGCACCGTTTTTGTTTGTGGTCTTTAATAACAATGTGGTCTTTATTATTATTATTATTATTATTATTATTATTATTATTTTCTTTTCCTTTTCTTCCTTTTCTTCTTCATTTTTTCCATTCTCTGTTTCTTTTCGTATAATTTTTTTATTTGCCTTTCATATCTTTTTCCTTTTTCCTTTATTGAATATTTTTTGCATGTTATTATTATTATTATTTTCTTTTCCTTTTCGTACTTACGATTGCTTGACTTAATCCAATCATTCCTGTCAAACCGTGAAATGAAGGTCGTCATAAACAGGTTCTCCTCCAGCTCCTTTATCACGAACGATGGTGTCCATCAAGGCTCTATCTTGGGCCCTACACTGTTCTTGATCTTCATCAATGACCTTCCCGCTGTCATCATTTCCCAAGCAGGCATCTCACGCGAACGACACTACTATTTACTCCTGCCTCAATAGTAAATCTAGTATCGTTGACAAATCTAATCAGACCGCAGGTCTTGAAAAGGAGATCCAATCTCTGGATGACTGGGGCAGGAAATGGCTTGTAAACTTTAATGCCTCCAAAACGAAACTGCTGCCATTTACCCACCATAGAGAATCCTCCCTGCCTCTGCATCGGAATGGCTGATGTCCAACTCCTCGAGAGCGCCTTGTTGCGCCTGCTTAGACTCACGCTGTCCCCTGATATGAGGTTGAACAAATACATAGATTCAATAGCTTCATCTACTGCAAGGAATGTCTCGATGTCCTCGACAAAATCCAGAGACGGATATGCAATGTGATAGATCCTGATCTGGCATCTAGTCTACAGTCACTTTCTCACAGATGTGCCGTAGCTTCCCTCTGTCTCTTCTACAAGTATTTTCACGGCAACTATTCCGACGAGTTTCTTTCTCTGGTTCCCGGACTGCATGAATTTAAGCGATCTACTTGGTTGGCATCTTGGTCTCACCCTTTCACTGTCGAAATGCTTAAATGTAACCGTCTCTTCTACTCCAACAGCTTCTTCTCTTGCACTTCCCGTCTGTGGAATTTTCTGACTCTTACTTGCTTAATCTTCCAATATTCAAGTGTAATGTCAATCGACATTTTCTGATACCTTTATCCTCTCCCCAAACACACCCCCTTACTCTTGTTCTCTACCCTGTGTAACCCCTTGCGTGCTTGTGGTACTCCCGCCTTGTGTGGGAGGAAGTGCTTTAAAAAAATTTCTTCATTTTTTACGTTTTCTGTTTTTTTTCTTATTATTTTTTCTCTTTGCCTTTCATATATTTTCACCTTTTCCTCCATTTCTCATTTCGTTTATTATTTTAAAACTTATTCCTTATTTCTCTTTATTTTTTATTGTAGTAGTTTTGGATTCATTCCCTAATTTTCAATCATTTTTGCAATGCATTTTTCTCATTTACCTTCAGTTTTCTTTTTTTCTTTCCCTTCAAGAACTTTTTCCGTTTCTTTTCCGCTAGGAGTTTTTTGGGGGGTTTTTTTGCGTTTTATTACTCTTCTTTCTTTCTTTCTTTCTTTCTTTCTTTTCTTTCTCTTAATATTTGCTGATTTATCCAAATTACGATGCATCAAACACCCTTTTCACGAGAATACGCATGCGCGTTCCCGACGGAAGACTAACAGGAAAAAATTGTTTAAACTCTATTTTGCCATCACCTTTTTCTCCCCTTACTGATAATAATGTTTGTTTTTCCTGTATTTTTTTATGTTCAAGAAGCTATTATTTCTATCTTATAGGCAGTTTCTTTTTCATTTTTTCATTTTCGTCCCAAAACTAATTTCCCCATAATTTCCCAAGACAAGAAAACGGGCGTATTATCGCCATTACGTAGACAGGCAGAAAATGTAAGGATGAACATGAGAAAGAAAAACGCTGAATTTGAAATCGTTTGGTAACCGAATATAACATGGCGTAGATAATGAACCAGTTTTAAAGACAGTCAACTTTCGGAATAAATAGCTGTATTGATGTGAAGTAAACGAGATTTTATTGGGCTGTTCTTAATAATTAAACACACCAAACATTTCCAATTCTAACAAAAAAAATACGATTAATATATTAGAAAACTCAAGAAAATATAAGAGTTTCCAATGTAGGTAAAGTTCAGGTGATTTTGTTAACTACTTGACATCCTACAGAAAGCGGTAAAGGAAAGCGATAAAAATGGGCGTAGTCCTTAAATGTGAGAAGACATAAAAAGAACAAGAAAAAGACAGCTGAAATTTCTTGAACATATCTTTTTTTTATGTACCGTCTCCTTTTAGGTGATCATGGCTCTCCACTTTCCTCCTATCCCTTGTAGCTCTCAATAAGCTTTCTCTCTCTGCTTCCTTCCCTAGACCACGTTCTATCATCCACTTGCTTAAGCCCGTCAGGTATGTCATGCGTTGCTTTCCCTTGAATCTCTTTCCCTCTATTCGACCTGTGAGTATCAGATTCACCAACCCTTCCTTTCACATTACGTGTTCCAGAAACTTCAGTAATCCTCCTCTTTGCATTCACTCCAAGACCTCATAATTACTCACACACCCCGTCCATGGTATCCTCAGCATCATTCTGTAGAACACATCTCCGTCGCCTCGAGTCTCTTCTTCATCTTTGAGGAAATCGTCCAACATTCTCTACCGTAAAGAAGGACAGATGTCACGTAACAGCTCAGTATTTTTTCTTTGTTACCAAAGAAATCCTCCTGTCTAGCAATACTCTGCCCAGCTTTTGGAATGCGTCCTTGGCCATCCCAATACGTCTACGGATCTTGACCATATAAAGACTGTCATATATAGCAGTGAGGAACAGACACACACTCTCGCACGCACACAAACACACACACACCTATATATATATATATATATATATATATATATAGAGAGAGAGATAGATAATGAACAGACTGTCATAGATAGCAATGAGGATTCGGCTCTCTAGTCTTGGGCAATAGAGTGGATATAATAATAAGTATTCTGAATTAAAAAGCGTGGAGAAATCAACGGAAAATCACTCCACTATCTTCCCAAAGATGCCATGCCATTTCACAAATCATAACAGAGTAAACTAGGAGGTCTAGACTTGGGGTTGGTGTCAGTCAAGGGCGACGACAACTCTGAATTCAAAACAATGGAGAAGGCAATGTTAAACCACTCCAATGTTAAACCAATGTTAAATCACCATGACCCCTTGGAAGTAATAAATACTTCCAAGGGGTCATGGTGATTCACAAATGAAGAAAAACAATCCGTGGGATTGTCATCTTCTTCAGGGATGTTCCGTGTTCCTCCACATCGTCCTAACCCTGGTGACCCTCGTGTTCGGTCATCTACCCATCTGATTCGTCAGGTAGGTTTCCCGCTGCCCTCCTCTAAGTTAAATTTTCAAAGCCTCCTTTCTCATCCTCAGAACATCGCCTACCACCCGGTAGTTAGGATTTAATATTGAAATTAAACCTGAATACTGCTGACCAGTTTCGAAACAGGAATTTCTGTATCACGATGGAATCTTTTTTTTTTTAAATTATAATATATATGTGTGTGTGTGTGTGTGTTTTAAAATAGCCATTCAAAGAATAAATCAATAAAGTTAATGTAACTAATGGCGAATTTAATTCGCTAACAGATTAAAAAGGCATTAACCTACTGACCAATCGCTGAACGACACGATCCTTGTTTTTATTAATTGTACAATGGATTAGATGTTTGGTCCATATTGTTTTCGGTAAAAACATTTAAGTTAATGGTCAAAACTGAATTAGACCAGGAAGCAGTCGTATTAAAAATTGCTCAATACACACATAAAAAGATAAAAGAGTTACATGTAAAGTTTTTAACAGCCGATTCCGCTGCCTTGGTTTAAACCTTTCCGTATTTTCCGGCAATTTCCGTCAATTGATTTCCTAACGCGTCATTTTTTAAAATAAAAAAATTATAAACGCTATATTTTTTAAAAATAAAATAAATGAACAAGCGCACGACGTGGGGTGTGATAGAAGTATGAGGGAGAGGAGAGGAGGAAATCAATTCTATTGGAAGTGATTTTCCCCTCCTCCTGACCTTCTACCACACCTCACTACGGTTTGTGGGAAGGTGCTGTTCGAGTGGAACTTACATACGAAGCGAATGAGTGTAGATTGCTACATTGGGCGAGGCCTTGCAGTTCTTACCCGTGAAGGTTAGAATTGATAAAACTAAGGAATGTAGTTCATCTAAACAATTTCCATGGAAATAGCGAGGGAAAGGGATTGTAGAGTGGAAAATAATTCATCACCCACAAGGACGCGGAGTCGCTTTTGGATTCTATCGAGACTGTGTAAGGAAAACTGGACAGCTCCAGCCCATTATTGGCAGCAGTAACCCATTTTCGGTCTGATCTAGCTACGAAGATACGTACCGACTAAACATGACGCTTATAATGTCGGATTAAAAATTCTTTCAAAATTACAAAAAAAAATCTTAAATTATAGTCTTCTACTTCTTCTTCTTCTTCTTCTTCTTCTATATCCTTACCCCATCAGGCTTTTGGCGATCATGGCTCTCCACAATTTACCTTATTTTCCTACCTCTTAATAGCTTTTGTCTTTTTGCCATCCATTTACACGAACTTGTTCTTCTATGTGTCGACTCCATTCAAAACGTTGGCAATCATGGCTCTCCACAATTTCCTCTCCTTTGTAGCTCTTAATAACTTTCGTCTTTTTGCCATCTCTCCCAAACCCTGTACCGCCACCCATTGACTGAAGCTCTCCAGGTAGGTTGTGCATTTCTTTCATCTGGTGGTTTTTACTCTAATCTGTCCAGTGACTATCAAATGTCCCAAACCCATTTTCTTTCGTATACGCCCCAGAAATTTCAACTTTTCCTTTCTGATGTTAAATGCAAGAGTCCTTTTTGAAGCTACTATTTCTAGATCTCCGTCGTAGCTCACATGTTCGGTATTCTCAGCATCCTTCTGTAGAACCACATTTTTGTTGCTTCGAGTGTCTTCTTTATCCATCAGGAGATTGACATATTTTACACTGTTTAAAAAACAGAGTGTCTACTCATATATGTGGATCCGCTATAAGAACGTTTGCAGCAATAAGAAATAATATGGGATTAATGATAGAATCCATTAATTCCTTATAATTTATATTTCCCAGTGTATAATTCTTCCTAACCTTTTGTGTCTGCTTCTATAATACTTTTTTCTTTAGTCAGCTATCTATATTCGGTTATGATGTCGTTTACACTCATCTCCTTGTCTATAGTAACATTTGTTTCTATAGCCGAATCAAGATCGTTTGCGCAGTTACCATTATATGACTTTTCCTACCCAGTCGTGTCTCTATTTTTAAATTTGTTTCATTAGTCAGTTTTCTGCATTCAGTGATGATGCAGTTTAACTTTTTTCTCTATGTGTTTTTTTTTTTTGCTTTAATATACTGAATTGTTCTGAGTTGTAAAAAAAATCTATTCCGTTTCTCTTTTTAAGTTTTCTTTGCGTGATCATATCCATCGACAACAGTTCCTAACATGTTTTGTAATTCTCTGTGAACCTTTTCTTTTATTTCATTTGTCTTTCTTTTTGTTTCTAAAAATTTTCATGGAGAAATCGTTGTTGTTGAAAAGGAAAGAGAGTCCTAACTCTTTATATTATGACACGAAGACTTAAGGGCGATCAAACCGCAATAATAAACAATATCTTAGTTTTATTTCATAATGAGCCTATGCGAAAACGTTATGATTTTTTATTAACTTTTTCTTTCTTCTTTCTTCTGATTCCGTGTTTATTTGTTTGTTTTTTAATCATTTCACTTCAAGCAAGACGATTGTGACACTAGGACGTAGCAGCTAGCAGGAAGTGAAAGAGAATGAGAAGACTTGTAGTGTGGAAAGGGCAATAAAGGATTCCGGAAAACCGGAAAGACGCTCTTTAATAATTGTGGTATGAATGTAAACAAAGATCACGATGACCTTCTTTTTGATTACTAGGAATGTGAAAAACCAGTTGAAGAATAATCACAGATTGCTTTTAAAGACTTTACTGATAATTAAAATGAAACTTATTTTTCCATATATGACTTTTTGAAAAGTTGAAAATTTTTCATATTGGTCTTTTAATTCCATTTTTTAATTTTTTTAATTTTTCTTTTAAAACAATATATAACAAGAGAATTAAGAACGAAATGATATCATTATCATATTTTGAACCAAAAATTTGAAAATCCCATGTTGCTAATTTTATGACAATAGCTCGCTGTACAAATGAAGGGTAGGATATTTGTTTTTTATTTTTTAAATTTGCGTTTTATTCTTTGTATTATTTTAAATGTTTCTGTCATCTAACATAAATATTTCAAAAATGCTTTTATAGTCCGGACAAACTCGACGAAGAATAATATTCACCTTTATTAAGAAACATACAAAAGAAGAAAAAGAGTCACAGCTTATGAACAGCGAGGAAATAAGGGTGTTTCGTGTCCGTGGAAGCAGAATAAGCGTGTCCTAGATGTAAAGGCAAAAGTGAAGTTCAGCATGGAAATAAAATTCGAGAAACAATAGACTTGCTGCTTTGGTAAAGATGTTACAGACAGGAAAACGATGATTCCTAAGAAGAAAGATTTATGTAGCAGATTAGAAGATTGTATTCACGATGAAGTGATCTATTTAAATGAATGGGGACAAACTAGTTGGATTGACACTACACTCAATTATTTAAAATCACACAGATTGAAGAAATAAACAGTTTTAGATTTGCGATATTGTTGCTTTGGGAAAAGTGTTGAAGACAAGAAAATCATTGTTCCTCCACAAGACAGGGGACAGGATTTTTAACTCTATTACGGCTAGATTGGGAACATTGGGCAACCCTAAGACAAATATGCCAGTAATACTCCATTTGTTGTCATGTCTGATTCTCGCAAATAGAAAGCGTATTAAGAATAAGATTCTGCAACAATAGAATGAGACGTCAGTTATTCCAGCATCTCTAATAATGAATTGTATATATTTCCACAGAGAAATCTCTGTTTTTAAAAAGAAAACATCATAAACATCGAGGAAATAAGGTTGATTCGTGTCCGTGGAAGTAGCATAAGTGTAACCTAGCTGTAAGGGTATAATTGTATCTCAACAGAATATTTCTCATGGAAATAAAATTAGTGAAGCAATAGACGATGTTGCGTCTTTGGCAAAAGTGTTCCTTCAAAGACAGCGAAAAGAATTTGGAACTCTCTCAAAGCTAAAATATGAAGATTCATAGAATTAATATACCAAACCATATATGCCAGTAATACTTAGTTTTGGGGTTAATCTGACTCTTGTAAATAAAATGGCGGGAATAAAATCCTGGAGCGGTAGAATGAGTCAACAATTTCTCCGGCATCTTTAGCGGTGGATTGTATATATGAATTCCAGTTAATGTCTGGAGTGAACTTGAATCCCAGTAGACGTTCAAAGTGTGGGTCTTAATTAAAAGTGGAACCGTTCATCGTTAATGGGAATAAAGATCTCATTGTCTGGACGCTGAGGATGAAACGATAGAGTCTTGGGGTTTTGTAGGCATTAAAAGTTACAAGCCTGTTTTTCCCATTGAACTTTTAGAGCGATGTCAGCGGAGAGATCAGTTACAATCAAATTTCTTTTTGAAAGTGCGTCCACTGTTATCATCTGCATAAAATGTTTACTAATGATCTGAGGATATTCCAAGAAGGCTAATAAAAAAATAGAAAAAGAATAAGAACAGAAAGAGAGCCTTGGGGGGTGGGGGTGGGGGGTGCCTTCATTGATCTCAGTACATTCGGAAGGCTAGTCATTAACAACGACATTCATGCACTTAGCTAGGAGAAAGGAATTGATAATTGCGTAAACACTGCCAGCAATGCTATATCATTTCTGAATTCCTTCTATAGGTTGTTTTAGTTACCCTGGTTTAATCGCAAGAATATAAACCTTTAAATAATGCCAATTGGAAAAACTCACAGTGAAATATCCTTCACCTTTATCAGGAAACGCATCAAACAAAAGCCGGTCACAAATATGATATTTGATTCTTGTAAATTCTTGCATGGCAGTAATATTCTTTTTTCCATTTCATAGAAGCTAGTATTCTCCATCTCTTTCTCCCTCCATATATGATGACCCGTACTTTGATAAACACTAAAGAAGAGTCAGCAATATTATTAGTCCTGACATGGCATTTCGGCTTCAGTCAATTTCCCACCGCCGTAATGTAGCTTCCCTGTACCATTTCTATACATATGTTCATGGTAATTAAACGTTATAAATTTAAGTGCATTACTAAATTGGCGGCTAGGTCTCATCAATTCAGAGTTGAATTGGTTAGATGTAACCGTAAGTTCTATGCTAGCAGTTTCTTTTTTTCGCCATTCTTGCTTCCGGCCCCATCCTTTACAGCCAACTTTATCTTCAAATATTTAAATGGAATGTCAATCGCCATGCGCTGTCTTCTTGGTTACTTGTCTAATATTCTCGTTCCTTAATAATGGTTTTCTTTTTTTTTATTCTTTCACACTCGGTAACTCCATTTGTATTATTGGCTTTACTGCTTTGCATGGTGTGAAATGATTATATATATATATATATATATATATATATATATATATATATATATATATTGATATTTATTTATAATATATGAATTTTTACAGAGAAGAATTAAAACTTTGTTACTTACAACTGGATTTTCAGTGTTTTTTCTTAGAAAAATAATTTGTTGCTTTCATTTTTTAAAAATGATTTCGTTTTGCTTTTCAAAAAGTTTTTAACCATTTCTTTCTCTACGTGTGGATGCTTATTTCTTGTACCAATGAAAAAAGTGAAAATCAAGGGAGGTAACTGTCTGTATATGTCCTTTATGGTAAGGGGGATTTGGTAGAATCTATTTATGCAATGAATTAAGTATGAGTTTGAATTTGTTGATGAAAAATGTTTCCTTATTAAGCTGCCTTTGTTCCATTGTTCTGTAGTCGCATTGGTAGAATGAGAAGACACTAAAATTTGGCAGATTTTGTCTTCCACATTCCTCTATAGTTGGCTAAGGGGTATATTTCTGGTGTTGGGGGGTCCCTAATTGGTTGACTATCATCTGACATTCTTTTCTAGAGTGACTGACCGGTTTGGCCAATGTAATGCTCATGGCAACCTTTGAATGTAATTATGGATATTAAATTCACATGAAAAATCATTTTGAATTTTGATCCGTCTTTGAATTAAAATACATATCTCTATAATATTTAGTTGCATTCCCTGCAAATTGGTCAGTTGAGGTTCTTTGTTTTCTGCAGTTTTACACTGGCCAATATCTTTTTAGTGTTTTAGTTTCTCGTTTACTTTTTATGACTGGGTGTTTTTGTAATAGACTTTTCATTTTTTTGTCCTTTAGTAGGGTTGGTAGATTTAGTTGTGTGTATGTGTAGATTTCTGTGTTCTTTGGGTTTGAAAGTTGAGATATTAGGGATGACCTTTTTTTTCGTCTTTTCATTTGTTTCTCGGAGTGTGTAAATGTTTTCTCTTAATGAGTATTTTTCATCTTTTCTCGTGTGTTCCGTTGTGGTTGTTTTTGAGATTATTGTACATATCTGCTTGGCTAGGTTGAGTTCAATGTTGGTACCAGTGTGTTTCAGGTGAGAAGATGTAAAAAGAAAATATTGTCGAGAGTCAGTCGATTTAAAGTATATGCCGCTTTCTAGTTTAGTGTTTGTTTTTGTTATTAATATAAAAAATAAAAAGTGAAGTTGTTGTTGTACTCCATATTGAATTGGATGCTAGGATTTATATTATTAATGGATGTTTGCAATGTCTTTAGTTTATCCAGACTTTCATTCCCCAGAATGAAACAATCATCCTAGATATCTTGTCCAGTTTTCTTTTATGTTGCAACTGAAGTCATTCCCATAGATTTTCCAGGTTCTGTTATGCTTTTTAGTTCATGGTATCCCGTGACTAGGTTGGCATATGTTGGTATCTGATTATTGTCGATAGATTGCTTCGTTGAACATGAAATAATTTTTTAAAGATGAATCCTAGGCTTTCTACGAGGGTCATTCAATAAAGAAGGTGAATTTTTCGGTATAAGGACTTCTAATACAGATAGAAGCTTACTTTTTTTATTTTTCAACGTAGTCTCCCAGCACTGTCACTCACTTTTCCCATCTGTGCACAAGCTTCCGTATTCCCTCAGCGTAAAAATCTTTGGACTGATGTCTCAGCTAGTCGCTTACAACACTTTTGACTTCAACATCACTTTTAAACTTCGTGCCTCTCGTGAACGCTTTCAAGGGACCAAACAGGTGAAAGTCTGAAGGGGCAAGGTCTGGGCTGTAAGGGGGACGATGGAGCAGTTCCCAACCCAGCTTGTTGATGGTCTGCACCGTTTAGGCTGCTGTGTGAGGCCTTGCGTTGTCATGATGCAAGATGACTCCTTCTGACTGATGACCCCTGCGTTTGTTCTTTATGTCTTTCTTGACCTGCCTCAGCAGTTCACAATAGTTCTTCTGTCAGACTGAATGAGGTCATTGACTGATTCGATCACCTCAGGAGACCTCACTTCTGTAGGCCTCCCAGGCCTGTCTTCATCCTCAACACTGCTCCGTCCTTCTTTAAACAATTTAGCCCACTTGTAGACATTATTTTGGCTGAAACATGTGGCACCATACACAGTTGACATTCTCCTATGAATTTCAACTGGTTTGCACCCTTCAGCAACCAAAAACTTGATAACAGACCGCTGTTCAATCCTGGAGCATGCTTCTTGGTCGGCCATCTTTGTTAATCGCCAAAACTCTCAAAGTTTTTTTTTTTTTAATCTGCAAAAGAAATTAAATCCATGGGAAAAAGATGTAAAACAAAAAAAAATAAGCTTCTATCTGTATTAGAAGTCCTTATACCGAAAAAATCACCTTATTTATCGTATAATGAAATTTCCTTTGATACGATTTTGTAACTCGAGGGGAAAAGTTTCTAGCCAGTATTTTATGACCTCTGTTCTGTAGTCATGTAGGATGTTGTAATAAAAGTTCACAGCATCCATTGGGACCATATAAGTATTATGGTTTATCTCATTGGGAAGATGATTCAGAAAATCTAGATCATCTCGAATGAAACTCCGAACGTGGAAGTCTAGAAAATTACATAGACAGTGTGTCTGGCAAATTGGGCCGTCCTATTATAGGCTTTAGTTTTAAGTCGGTTGGTGCGTGTATAGTCACGCAATTAGTTTTTGTAGTATTGCATGTTTCGGTAATGAGCTTACTTTTGTGTATTTTAGGTATAAACGAAATATGTAGCCAATTACGACACTTGATTTTCCCTTTTTCATTGTTACAAAAACATAAGCACCAACACGTGGAGATAGAGACAATTAAAAACTTTTTGAAACGCTAAACGAAACCAGTTAAAATAAAAAAAAAACTTTTAAAAAAAGGAAAACAAAAAATTATTTCTCTAATAAAAAAACACTTAAAAATTCGATTGTAAGTAACAAAGTTTTAATTCTTCTCTGTGAAAATTCATATATTATCAATAAATATCACTATGTTAAATATTAATCCTCATTTTTAGTATATATATATATATATATATATATATATATATATATATATATATATATATATATATATATATATTTTATATTTTATACATTCGTTATATAAATACAAATATTTAAGTATATATATCTTTATAATAAACAGTATTAACGATATTTACCTGCCTGAATGTACGAGAAATTGTCATAGAAAATATGCGTCCTCCGACAGGAATCGAACCTGTATCCTATACGGAACCGTCAATAGCCTGACGTGCTTTTACCGATTAAGGCACAGAGGAGCATTTAGGTTAGCAAGCTTAGCTTCTCTGTGCCTAAGTCGGTAAAAAGCAGTCAGGCTATATGATGGTTCCGTATAGGATACAGGTTCGATTCCTGTCGGAGGACGCATATTTTTTATAAAAATTTCTCGGACATTCAGGCCGGTAAATGTTGTTTAATACTGTTTATTATAAACAGAGCATGTACTTAAATATTTTATCTATAAAAAAGAATGTATAAACATAAAAATGTCTTAAAATAATTGTCGGATTTTGTCTATTAAAATAATAAGCTCTGTTCCATCTTCAAGCGAAATTTTTTGGAATAAATTTCGCTTGAAGATAGAACAGAGCTTATTTTAACTCAATTTGATTTAAATAATTATATTGAAGTTTTCGGCTCTTGTTTTGAAACATGGGACTTCTTATGTCGCGATTTGGAATCATATTTTTAAATAAATAATTATATATATATATATAGTGTGTGTGTGTGCGCGCGCGCGCGGTGTATAGCGGCTTGGAGTTAGGAATCAAAGAACCAAGTTCGAATTCTACTTGTGTCAGTTCCATTCACTGACGTGCAGTTACTGTTGCCATCTCTTCCCCACCTGCTATGGATAAATGGCAACCGGTCTAGAAGCACAACTCTGAATACAAATCTCGAATAGCCTCTCCAACCCTCTATTGGTCAAGCGTAGCGAGGACGGCTACACCCGTGAAGCTATGGCCAATCAGGGCGGGGTTCCTCCAACGGGAGTGAGAAAGACGTGGTCAAACAGGGCGGGGTTCCTCCAACAGGAGTTAGAAAGACGTGGTCAATAAGGCCGGTTTCCTCCAACATGAATGAGAAAGACGTGGTCAATCAGGGCGGGGTCCCTCCAACAGGAGTGAGAAAGACATAGTCAATCCTGGTGTTGTTCCTCCAAGATGAGCGAGAAAGATATGGTCAGTCAGGGAGGGGTTCTACCAACAGGGGTGATAAGGCTCTGAATTTGGAGTTGTACAGATAATTAGGGTTCGTGTATTTGCATTTTTTGCACTAGATGCCTAATGGTTATTTGGAGTTCCTTTGAATTCCAAGAACTTTTGCTTTTATGCCTTCATTATCTGTATTGGTTCCTTCCAACTTCACCCTTAATCAAAATTTTTACTATTATCATGCAATTATTATTCATTATACCGTGTGATTTTTTCTTACTTTTTTTTTTAAATCTCTTGTCACACTAAACTGATTATAATTTTCTTTTCCAGGTGACCTTTTTATCCTGGTCTACTCCATCGACAGCCGTGAGTCGTTCGAGGAGGCTATACGCCTTAGGGAGCAAATACTTGAATGTAAGGGCCACTGTGCGGGTCTTAAAAACCAGAAGGCCCTGGACATTCCGATGGTTATCGTTGGCAATAAGGCTGACAAGGAGAATGAACGAGTGGTCGACGCCAGCGAGGTAATAAAGCAGATTGACGGTCAACATGGATGCGCCTTCGTTGAGTCTTCGGCCAAGAAGAGTGTTAATGTCGACGAAGTCTTCCTGCGTCTTTTTGAAATCGCTAAATTACCTTCCGAAATGAGCCCTTCCATGCATCGGCGCGTGCAGCCCACGTATATCGGCTCCACCGGGGGCAACAATACCCGTAAGGGTATGTCCATCCGTCGGAAGATGAGCGACGCGTGTGGTACTGTAGCACCGAATGTTCGCCGTCCAAGTATACGGACCGACTTGTTAGTGGCTCAAACAAGGACTGGGCGCACAAAGACGTCGCCGGACGGAGCACGTGATTCAAAGTGTGTCATCCAATGAGATCTGCTGATGGTGTTCGGCTTTGTTTCGACCAAGAGCAATATGTTGGAAAAAAAATATCTCAATAATAGATCTCAGTAACAATAAAAAAAAAAATGTTATACGACTTTTCTCTTTCTTTGAATGGTAGGAATACCAACTCCAAACATAGGCCGTCCCTTGCCCGCGTTGTATTTTTTTCTTTTTTTTTTTTTTCTTTTTTTTTTTTTATCGACAAACTGCATCTGCTGGTGGCCTTTACAGGTAAGCGAGTTGGATACCTAAAAAGATGGCGAAACACCAAAATATGAAACCGATTGTAGCGTAAATTTGAAAAAAAAAAAAAGGAGAGAAAGAAGCAGCTGTGAACATATATTTGAATATATATATCAAAATTTGTCTGCTATTTCTTGATCGAAACGTGAAGGACTTTTTTTTTCTTTTTTTTTTTTTTGCAACGGAAACTGGTTTCAAAGCGGTAGCTAGCGAAATGGAGTTGGGTGTAGATGGTAATAAAAGAACGTTTAAAAACGATTGAAGGAGAAACATTAAAATGGAGATTACTAGTGTTTTGTACAAATACTAGTAACCACACTTGTGCCCTGCCATTTTGGATTCGAGGTTAAGCAGGATTTTGCTTATCTCAGTCAATCTGTGACATCCTCTCTTTGACACTGACTGGAAAACGATTTATAGCGATACATAGAATTTCAGCAAACATGTTATGACGTTACAGAAATAGTTCCGAAGCAAGCACTGTACAGTTATTGCGTCATTAGTATCTTTATACGCAATGACTGCGCAGTAATTCATCTTTCGCATACAAAGCACAAATAATAATGTCAAATTAAAAAAAAAGAAAGAGATAGAAACACGAGAAGTGGATGAAAATGGATCTGAAATCTATTGGGAAGGGCACAGCATTAATACTATAAAATCAAACTGTGGAAATAGATATATTTTTTAAAATTCAAAAGGCATAACAATATGCGGAAGAATAATAAATATTTCCGATCCACGGATTCCGTTCTCATAAATTGGGAAAATGTTTACAAATCTTCAGGAAAATTAACAAAACAAGCACAATTCAGTTGTACAATCATAGATGTTAATATGCATAGAAACACTAGTAAAAGCAGAAACGCTTAGAAGAAAAAATATTGAATATAAAACGTATATTTCCTAAGAATTGGAAATTATAATTCTTGCAAATTAGCGAAATTAGCGCAATCACATACTTCGGTTTATTTCATTTTTTTTTTTCTTTTGTTTTATTTGCCGAAGTGAAAGCGCCTTACCCTCGGAGGTTTCTCGACATAATTTCCGCGAGAATCAGGATGCAGTCTATTTATAAAAAGCCAAATAATTAAATCAAAGCAATGTACATTTGGATTTAAGTACCGGGACAAAAAAAAAAAAAAAAAAAAGTGAATACACAGATATTAAAAGCAAAAAGACGCAGATTAAAAAAGAAAAGAAAAACTTGGTTTACAAGATTTGAGTTGAAAAAGCCACAAAAGTTCTACAGGAAAAAATCAAATGAAAAAGGGTAAAAAACAGAAAATCAAGGACAACTGGAGTGAAGTTCAGAAGGAAGTAATGAAGGAAAGATTTGATGAAAATAATTTATTTCTTATGTTGGAAATTATACCAAAAAAAAGAAGCAAAAGAAATAATAATAATAATAATAATAATAATAATAATAATAATACGAAAAAATGATAATTTTGATCATGAGTCCGGTAAAATTTGTGCGAATTGATTTGATTTTAATTTTTTAGATGAAGAAATATTTATACACTAATTTATTCGGACTATTATCCTCATCTTGATTGTTATAGTCGCGACATTTCGGCTATTAATGAGATGATGAATTATCATTACTATACACTGGTTTATTTGGACTAATATCCTCATCTTAGTTATTATAATCTCAACGTTTCCGTTGTGACTGAAATGAGGAATTATCATTATATACACTAATTCAGTCGGATTAATATCGCCATCTTTATTGTTATAATCGAAAATGTTTCGGCTATGGCTGAAATGAGGAATTATCGTCAGTATACACTGATTTATCTGGCCTAATGTCCTCAACTCAATTATTATAACAATGTTTTGACTATTTCTCGCGTGAGAAATGATCATTATTTTATACTGACTGATTCGTACAAGTACCTTGCTCTTGGATCCTAGAGTCTCATTATTTCAACAATTTTTTGAAATGAGGAATTCTAATTATTATATAAAGGATTCGGAATAGTAACTTCATCATGTTCTCATAATCGCAATATTTCGACATTTAACTCGGACTAATATCCCCATCTTGGTTGTTGTAGTCAGAACGTTTCAGCAATTTCTGACATAAGGAATTATCATATTATACTCTGGTTTACTATGAATAATATCCCCATCTTGGTTGTTATAGTCAGAACGTTTCGACTATATCTGACATGAGGAATTATCATCAGTATACACTGATTTATTCTGATTAATATCCTCATCTTGGTTGTTATAGTCATAACGTTTCAGCAATTTCTGACATGAGGAATTATCATATTATACTCTGGTTTACTATGAATAATATCCTCATCTTAGTTGTTATAGTCATAACGTTTCGACTATTTCTGAGATGAGGAATTATCGTCAGTATACATTGATTTATTCGGATTAATATCCTCATCTTGGTTGTTATAGTCATAACGTTTCGACTATTTCTGAGATGAGGAATTATCATCAGTATACACTGATACGATCTGATTAATATCATTTTCTTGATCGTTATAGTCACAATATTATGACTGTTTCTATATATAGAGCACAAAAAGAGAGTGTTAGTCTGCGTAAAACATCGTATAATTATGATAACTCCTCATCTTAGAAATACTGAAATATTGTGACTGTAACAACGAAGAATAGAACATGATTTTTTTTCTAAGAATTAAAGTTTCCTTGAAGTTTAGTTTTATGTTTTAAAAATTATTTTTCTTGTCGATAAAAGTTTGCTTTTCTGCTCGTGAGGAAATACGCCAAAAAAGCACCTTGCATCTCACAAATATATTTTGTTGCGGATTATTATTATTATTATTATTATTATTATTATTATTATTATTATTGCATGTTAATTTAATTGATTTTTCTTCCTCAGATGCCGCAAATGTATTTTTTCAATTTAGTTTCATTTCGTAATGTGCTAATGCTATTGTCAGATCATCTACATTCTTCCTTATTATTATTATTATTATTATTATTATTATTATTATCATCATCATCATTATTGTTATTTTTATCTCTCTTCTTCCCTTGATTAATGTTGTCATTATCCCAATAACACTGCTATTATTACTATTTTGTCATGATTACTTTTATTGTCTTTAATTCCACGTCTTTTGTTTTTCATGGTGCGGCAGAAATACGTCCCACCTAATGATAAGACATTAGCGACAATAATGTCTTCATCTAGCTAATGTCTTACCATTATGTTTCAGATATTCTAGCCAGGTATATATAGGAGGTATTTCCGCCGCAACCTACATTTTCTATGGCGACATTTCACGCCATCTTGGATTTTTTTTTCTGTTTCCATTTTACAAATCAGGTGCCTGGGAGATAGGTCGAAGGAAGATCTTCCGCACTTTCCTCAGTATCCACCGCTCTTTGCGCATTGCTCAGTCCTACCTATTATTATTATTATTATTATTAACAAACAACATGATGATGTAATTCTTCCAGTAATTTGCAACATTTACAGGAGAGCGTGATTTTAAAAAAAAACGGAAAAGAAAAGGGCCAGTGTTTAAAAATGTTTAACAATATTTCGACGCGATGTCATTATCATATGATTTTACGTTAAATACTGTATTTTTCTTTTCTTAAATCGCCCTCTTCTCTCAGTGTTGAATTATTATTATTATTATTATTATTATTATTATTATTATTATTATTATTATTATTATATTTAATGATTGCTATTATTTTTCAAAATGATTTCTTTTATTCATGTAGCATGTAATCTTATTTTTCTCATTTTTTAAAAAATTCATTTTAATCACAAAAATGTTTAAACGTCCCAAAACCGACAAATTATTATTATTATTATTATTATTATTATTATTATTATTGTTGTCTTTTTGCACAGCTTATTGGATGTTAGCTGGTTTTGCACTTATTGGATATCAGGCTCCATCGTTCAGCCTGAGGAATCCAATCCTTTTCTGGTTGTTCATGCCGTGCCAAACAAACAAGAATTCTGCAAGACATAAAACTCACTGGTAAATCTAATGCTTTCAACCAATCGGCAAAATTCTCTGACACTGTCCCTAATGCTCTGATTACAATCGTCACGATTTTGGCAATTCCATAGTCTCTTGATTTCGTTCTTTAAGTCGTGTATAATTCTCAATTTTCTGTTCTTCATCTTCGACCACATTAGCATCAAACGGACAGGCAATGTCAATAAACTAACAAACTCCTTCTTTTTCTTCTTCTTTTTACTGAGAATAACCATATCCGGGCGCGAATGTTAATTGCTTTGTTCGTTTGAACATTAATGCCCCATAAAATCTTTACCTGTTCATCATCATAAACAGCCTCTCTGACTTACGATTATACCATCTATATGCACACTCTGATCTACATTTTTCATATAACTTCTAATTTACCACCGAGAGTCATTTCGCCAAATCTCCAATTTTTTGTAAACATTCTGTGCAAGCCAGGAACAATCCGATTCTCTGTTTACAACTACAATCATAATAATAATAATAATAATAATAATAATAATAATTATTGTTATTATTATTATTATTATTATTATTATTATTCTATTTTATTTGGCCATGACCATAATTCTTGATTTGATGTTAAAGCAGACCGTCTTTTCAAACAATAGGAAGAGCTGTAAACAAAATACGAAATAAAAAACATTTTTTTTACTCGTGCCTCTAATGTTAAATGCATCATGGCAGATATTACCTGAGAGGTACTAGGAATAGTTACTAACATATAAGTCTTAGCTGCTATGATTTTATAGCGATAGGTATTAATGTTAACTTAAAGAAATCTGACAGATAATAAGAATTAAAAAAACAATTGTGGGTATCGGGCAGTCCTTCATCACCCTCGCTATCGTATCAACATTTGCTTTTTTTTTCTACCTACATTTGTATACATTACAAATTAAACTAAGCACAACTGACGACGAAAAATAGGATGAAAATTTTGACGTCATTCTGAAGTCTCATGTTTCCCCCTCCAAATCCGTGAATTTATTTTGCCCATGAATCAACACTACATAAAATTCATTATATTTCATCTATAAGGTTGAATGTGTTAAAATTATTCAACATTTTAGCAAGAAAAACCTCAAGTCAATGTTCAAAATGGCTGCAGAACATCTGTTGATTTATTTAAGATTGAATAATCATGACAGGTCTCTAATCTTTTTTTTCTGTGGATTTATTTGTTTTCAATTTTTCTAGTTGAATTGTTCACCTATATTGGATATGATATATTATTGTACATAATTAGGTTACAAAAAAATTGTATTTTATATGAATGCTACCTTATGACAATTGAGATGTAGTAGAATGGCGGAGACCCTTATGCATTCAGAGGGGGTGGGCAAATGACCCTTGCACTGAACCTGATACCAAAGACACCATTTTTAGCAACTCACAGATTATTATTATTATTATTATTATTATTATTATTATTATTGCTGCTGATGCAAAACTAATGTTTTTTTTTCTTATTCTTTCTTGTAAAAAATAAATTTTTTCATGTTTCTTTCATAACAGATATTTCTTAGTTTTAAATTAAAGCTACAATAATAATTTGTTGAGGATCGAACTCATGATGCTAGTAAATAATTTATGGTGGTATCCTTATGCTTATAAGCTAATATTTAAAAAATCATTGTGAGTTTTACAATTATCAACACACACACACACACACACTCTCTCTCTCTCTCTCTCTATATCTATATATATATATATATATATATATATATATATATATATATATATATATATGATAATAATGTAATTTTAAGGTATGCTATATTTAGTTTAAGTGCTCCATATCAGTGTAATAGCATATGTAAATATAAAAGTGGACTTTGAAATCAATGCCCTGAGGCCACAGTATATTTCATGCTTGGACGCAGTTTTCATGCCTTGAAGATTGCCTTTATGCATGGGACAGACTATCGCCACTGTGTGTTTACTGTAATGTCCACTATATATATATATATATATATATATATATATATATATATATATATATATATATATATATACATTACAGTATATATATAGGAGTTTGCCTTTCTAACCTGTTCTTTGAAGTCAAGTGGAACGTCCACATTTTTGATTATTTCATTATTGTCTTTTCGAATTATATGTGATATCCATTTTAATTGCTTCGGCTGTTGAATCTCAAGTGATGTGTATTCTGTCAATTGTTTTTTTTTTCTTGGGATTTTGTAGCACCAGTCCACAAGGTCCTTCCTCAGACACTTAGTCTGCATTAGCTCGAAAACATTTTATTCATTATATATATATATATATGTTAAGAAATGGACAAGGTCCGACAATTTATTTATTAAAGACATTTTTACGTTTAACGTTGTTATTTATAGATACAAGTATTTAAGCAAATGCTCTGTTTATGATAAACAGTATTAAATAACATTTACCGGCCTGAATGTCCGAGAAATTTTCATAGAAAATATTCGTTCTTTGACAGGATTCGAACCTGCATCCTATACGGAACCGTCATATACGCTGACGTGCCTTGACCGTTAAAAAATAAATAAGTAAATAATTATTAAAAATAAATAAGTAAATAATTATATTTAGGCTCTACATTTGTATCGAGCATTGTTTTTTAAAAATAATAACAAAAATACTAAAGAATTTGAGTTCTTTCCTTTTTTCTATATATTTTCACACACACACACACATATATATATACATATATATATATCTATACCTATATATGTATATATATATATATATATATATATATATATATATATATATATATATATATATGAAGACATAATTTTTAGGTATGCTATATTCATGTGATAAAGTGTTCAATATTAGAGATAGAGCGTATGCAAATATAAAAGTGAAAATTGAAGTTAACACTCAGGCCACAGGCTGTTTCATGCTAGACGCAATCGTCAGGTCACATGTGAACTTCAACATTTATTTACCCATCTGGTTTTATAGTGTAAGAAAAAACAGTGCTCAATGTAGAGTAACAGAGCTGTATAATATACACATATATATATATATATATATATATATATATATATATATATATATATATATATATATATATATATAAACAAAAAAACAGTATTCCAGTATTTTAAAATTATTTCGGCATGAGTCGTGCAATTAATATAATACATTATATATATATATATATATATATATATATATATATATATATATATATATATATATATGTATTACATTAATTGTTCGTATATATATATATATATATATATATATATATATATATATATAATTTATTACATTAATTGCACGATTCATGCCGAAATAATTTTAAAATACTGGAATACTGTTTTTTGTTTATATATATATATATATATATATATATATATTAATATATATATGTATGTATATATATATGTATATATATATGATTTATTGTTAAACGATATTTTTAAAGGATATACATACTCAGATACGGATATCCATTAAAAATAATGTTTAAGCAATAAATTTAAACATGTCGGATTAGTAAATGAAAAATCCGTGTCTAAAAATTGCTTTTGTTTATATTAATATGCGACACTGGGCAGAGATGTATATTTCGAGAATCGAGAAAGGTTTGTATTCAAAGGCATTATTTGGGCCTCAATTTGGGCCTCAATTTGAGCCTCAATTTGGCCTGTAGGTACTTCGTAGGGAAACGCAGGTTCTAATCCTGCGCTAAAATGCTTACTTTTCTAATAAGATTTCTCGAATATTCAGGCCGCTTGATGGAAATAAATAAATATACTATTTAATAAATAAACAGTGCATCAATTCAAATATGCGTATCGATTAAAATTAAAATTCAAGCAATAAAGTAAAAATATTTTGAACTAATAAATGAAAAATCCATTCTCCTCTAAAAACAACTTGAAAGAGGCCGTTTGACCAACACAAGGTCTAACAAAACGATCAAGAAACAAATAAAAACTAGAGAGAGAGAGAGAGAGAGAGAGAGAGAGATGTGTGCGTGTTACTACAATATTCTGCGGATTTCCTTCTTTATAAAAATATTTATTTTTCGACATAATCACCTTCCAGTTAAACCAACATTTTTCCATTAACCAACATAATACAGTAGCAATATACGTTTAATATTCAGCTGCTGTCCGCGTCAGACCACTGAGTTAATGATTTAAATTCGTCTATGTATATAGGCATGTATATATTTATGACTTCAACAAGGAAATATCCATGGCAATACAATTAAGCCTGTTTAAGATGGCGTCGTCAGCGATGAAAGACATTTCCTTCCGTCTCGTTGAAAAGAAAGCCCTGGACTTTCGCTATACGTTCATGAAAGGAAACTTTGAAAACTTGCACACAGTCCTTTGAATACGAGATCGATAGTTAGAAATATAAATTGACTTTAGACTAGAACATGATTACAAAATTGAAAATCTCAGTGAGGTATGAACCTACAAACACGATTCTGGAAGACTAACAAGGTATTATTCGATGGACCTCTCAGATAGATAGATAGATAGATAGATAGAAAGTGAACAGAATGAGATAGATAGATAGATAGATAGATAGATAGATAGATAGATAGATAGATAGATAGAAAGTGAGCAGAATGAGATAGATAGATAGATAGATAGATAGATAGATAGATAGATAGATAGATAGATAGATAGAAAGTGAGCAGAATGAGATAGATAGATAGATAGATAGATAGATAGATAGATAGATAGATAGATAGATAGATAGATAGATGAACAGAATGAGATAGATAGATAGATAGATAGATAGATAGATAGATAGATAGATAGATAGATAGAAAGTGAGCAGAATGAGATAGATAGATAGATAGATAGATAGATAGATAGATAGATAGATAGATAGAAAGTGAGCAGAATGAGATAGATAGATAGATAGAAGATAGATGAACAGAATGAGATAGATAGATAGATAGATAGATAGATAGATGAATAGATAGATGGATAGATGAAAGTGAGCAGAATGAGATGAATGGATGGATAGATGAACAGAATGAGATAGATAGATGGATAGGATAGATGAAAGTGAGCAGAATGAGATAGATAGATAGATAGATGGATAGATAGATGGATGGATAGATAGATAGATGGATGAAAATGAACAGAATGAGATAGATAGATAGATGGATAGATGGATGAATGGATAGATAGATAGATAGATAGAAAGTGAGCATGAATGAGATAGATGGATAGATAGATAGATAGATAGATAGATAGATAGATAGATGGATAGATTTCAGTGATAGTGACACATAATCTAGTTTTAACATCATTATTCAGAGACCTTTTTCACTTGCTGAAATATCCCCCTTTTCATTATTTACTAATAATATAGAAGCGTATTGCGTCATATGAAATCATTGATCTGAGCAGAGGATGGTATGGAGGAAAAGATGTTGCCCATGCAGCATCTCCCCCTCTCCATGTTGCTGATGGCTCCAAAGGAACAGCAGGGCAATTACAGTTGGTCAGCAGCGTCGTAGCAAGAGCTGCCAGAACGCGCGGTTGAAATCAGCGACGAACTTCATTAGTGGCTCCAACTCTGAATATTTAGTTCTGTATTAAGTGCTACGAATTTAAATTCAGAGTTGCTATTTACCCATAACTGGGGAGAAAAGAAAAGACGTCATACCATTCCCAAAGTTATTCGCACGTTAGTGTATCTAATGGACCCGACTGATATTCGAACTCCGCTCTCAGATTCCTCAATCTGAGCCATCATTCAATATTCTATAAATTAACAATAGCCGTTCTTTTTAATTAGATATACCGTGTAACTTATGTAAAATGAAATACATATATATATATGGATTTCGCTTTCAAAAAGTATTATCAAATCATTTGTAAAAAAAATATAAAAACTCGCTGCTATGGCAACTCTACATTTGAAAACATTTAACAGCTGATGAAATTGAAAGTAAATATCCTTGAAGCAAATCAACAAATTTATTACATGTCATCTTTCCTAGGTAAGATAATCTTTTAAGAAAATAATATTAAAATCGACTCTAGTTAAATATCATAACAAAAGTTTACATTAAAACTTTTAATTACATTCTGCATTTACCTTACCCTCCTCTCCCCTCTTATATTCTCCGTCCATCTGTTTCTCTGTCTTTCTCTTTCTTTCTCTCTCTAGCTTTCTCTGTCCGTCTGTTTGTCTGTATCTCTCTGTCCATATATATATATATATATATATATATATATATATATATATATATATATATATATATTATTATATTCGAAAATTATAACATAAATATGTTATAAAATCACTACAAAGTAGCCATTTTGTTTTAACACTTCTTGTGTCTTATCAAGCGATGGTGTTAAATGTACAATAAAGAGTATATATATATATATATATATATATATATATATATATATATATATATATATATAAAAAAGCATGCTAAAAGCGAAGAAAGAAAACAATCATCAAACACGGCTCTACAAATTAAGCATACGTTAAAATATATGAACGAAGTTATTTCAGCAGACATATTAGTAGTAGTTATAACACAGTTGTTTGCTGATTGTTTGGAAATTACACGTATTCTTAAAATAATGCAAATACGTGACTCTTTCGCTCAGTATGCACTTTCTGCCTTTCTATTATACGAACGCAATTTTTCTTTTGTGTTGTAAAGAACAAAAACAAAATATTTTTGTGGTATTGTGTGTTGCAAGTGTCTTTGTAATTTTCTTCTTTCAACCTGAAGACATATTTTTGACATAACTCCTTTCGTATGTTTTAACGTGTGCTTAATTTACTTTAAAATCACGAGGCTATTGCAAGAAATTTCTCGTTAAACTATGTAGAAAGTTGAGTAATTAATTCTAAGAAAAGTGTGAGTAATCAGTTTCGCAAAAAACAACAACCCCGCCTCAACGTTTTGCCGAAAGACTGAAAACTTAAAACTAACTTAACGCGACGAATGTTTATAGAAAAAAAAATGGATCAAGGAATGTAAATATTAGATTTACTAAACTCAGAAGTTTATTGATTAATAAATATTTTTCCCAATTTTTAAATATCTATTTTTAGGAGGAAAAATATTGTTGATCATTTTTGGAGTGATCTCTCAAATTTCTAAGAATTAAAACACAGATACATTATTAAGAGGTGGGAACAATAGAAGAGTAATCAGAAAGACAGTAGAAAGTTAAAAGAATGTATGTCTATATCTCGGAGATGAGGTATTTTGACTACTTACTTTATTTACATTATTCAGACTGTTATTGCCATCTTCACTGCGATATTCACAACGTTTCGTTAGTTGTACACTCCGGCCTTCTTGAGATGATCTGAATTTCGAACCGAACCTTTTATTTCGTTGGCTGGATAAAGTGAATAAAGCCGTTGGTTAGATCCAGTAATTAGACCCAAAGAGTTCAATACCAGGCTGCAGCAGTGGTGAACCAAAACTTGGAGAGTTGAGTTAAAGGGAAATAACAGGTATCCGGATGAGGCATGGCACGTGGAACTAGAAGAGTCTTCCCCGGTGAATGAAATAAAGGATTCGAGTCGAAATTCCAATCACCTGATGAAGACCGGAGTGTACAACGGCCGAAACGTTGTGAATATGGCAATGAAGATGAGAATAACAGGCCAAATAAATTTAAATTATGTAAGTAAGATAAAAGATAAGTTAAGTAATTTCTAAGTATTTTGTCTTACATTCTTTGTTCGGATATTCTTTAGGAATCTTAATAATATTTATATACGGATTGCAATCCTTTCTTATGAAAAATCTTATTAATTTCTTGTGGACAGTTTTTTGGGTTTGGGTTTTGGGCTCTTGTATCTTGCCGATAAAATCACGTCTATTCACGTTTATTCTCGCCTAATCTCGTTTCCACAATATAATTTCAACCGCCTTTTCAGTATGTCAGAAAACTAGGTTTTCCTGTGGTGTTTATTTCTTCGGACTAATTATGTTCATTGTTAGTTTTTTTTTTTTTGTTTTTGTTTCATTTTTTTTTTATCACGTTCCTATTCGTCAGTGCCCCAGAAATTGTTCAGTAGAATGTCGTATCTACGCAATAGTGTCATAAGTTTGAACTAACACCTCCTTTTTTTTTCCATATACTATGATAATTTTGCTGAAAGCTCTATTTCAGAAGACATATACACTTTGAGACTTATTTCAGCGAAATTATCATTTTCCAAATGATAGTTCATAGATAAAAAAAAAATGCAGAACATGGGATAAGAATGCTTTACAATTTTGATTTTATTATTAAACACATATCCTTCTGACATCAGGTTAAACTGGCACCAATATTTTCTTGTCTTTTGGGAGCATTTTGCATAAAGTTTTTTTTTTTTATTTCAATTGAAAGTTTTAATATTTTCCAACATATTTCAAGGAAATTTTCATTTTCCAAAATTATAGTTTCTTATTATAATTTAAATATATGGAAAAAGGAAGTGTCACTTCAACCTGACCCAAGAGAATATGGCTTGAACTGACGTTCGTTTTTTCCCATATATTTTACACAATGAGAATAGTTGCGGGTAGCGGGTGGCACACAAGTCGATACACGATCAGTGTCAACCGGGTGGCCGTGGAGAAGGGGCATGATTTTGTATGACCATAAATTCATAGTGATCCATAGATAAAAACATTATTGATGATATGTGTCGAAACATCAAACCTATGTATTTTTCGAAATGACCATGTTGATTAAAGACAGTATTGTCTTGAATTTAAGGAATATCTTGTACATCTTGCAACATATTTCAGTTCCCTTTTTGACTTAATAGAATTATAGTTTAGGGATATGGAAATAAAGCGATCTGTCACTTTTATCTGACGCAGAGGATGATAGGTGTTTAATACTAATATTTACATATATATATATACATTATATTTATATGGAGTAGAAAGATTTGAACATGAGCCGTGCAATTCCAAAGAAAGGAAATTGAACTTTGCCTGATTGTGAAAATCATCCATGACTAAAGATGCGCGCAAATACAAATATTTTATTAAGACTGTCAAATGCACAAGCCGGTTGACACACACACACACACACACACACACACACGCACACATAGATAGATAGATAGATAGATAGATAGATAGATAGATAGATAGATAGATAGATAGATAACGTTAATTCCTAAGAAAGCATAGCCTACGTTTTACGCCTAGGCGATCTTCATTAAATCATCTGAAGATTGGGTGAATTCGGGTTACGACTAGGGCCATCCTTTTATGAGATTTAACGACAGATTTGCTCTGTACAGGTAATCTAGACTTCAGCCATTTTACTTAGTTGGTAGATTTGCCTTTAGGAATTTTTTCTTTTTTTTTTCAGTATTGTCGTTTTGGTTCGAAATTTTATCTGGATAAGTGTTTTTAGGTTTTTGGTGTGTTGTCCATTGGTTCCATCAATGATTTCATTTCTTATTTTTCTTTAATATATATATATATATATATATATATATATATATATATATATGAGTGTGTGTGCGCGTGTGTGTGTGTATATGTGTGCGTGTGTATGTGTGTGTGTATATATTGAATAAAATAGACAATCACTGATGATAAAAGCGAAAATGCTGTGTAGTTAGATGAAATTCAAAAAAAATAATTGGACGCTCCAATGTAAGCCTCTTTTTGGATATTAGTAACTTTTTTTATTTTTTTTGACATTGTCGACATTGGAAAAAAAAACACTGTTCGTCCCCCCAAAAGTTAACAATATCTAAAAGGAGGTGTACACAGCAGCGTTTTAAATTTTTTTTTTTAATTTCATGGAACTACAAAACATTTCGCTTTTGTTTAGCATCACCTGCTTTGACAAGTAAAATGACAAAACGCGTCGGCAAGGACTAAGTACTATTTTGCGATTGTCTATTTTATTCATATATATATATATATATATATATATATATATATATATATATATATATATATATATATATATATATATATATATATATATATATATATATATATATGAAGAAATATAGTTTTATGGTGTGCTTTATTTGTGGGATAAAGTGCTCAATATCAGAGACCTGACGATTGCGTCTAGCATGAAACAGCATGTCGCCTCTGAGTGTTGACTTCAATATTCACTTCAATATATATATATATATATCACGTACGTTATTTTTTATAAAGAATGGAGTAAAAAAAAATTAATAATAGTAATATTCCAAGTTGTCTTGTTGATGAACAAAGAAAAATAACTAAAAATAATTTAGAAAGAAAGACACACAAATCCTGATACAAAAAGAAAATAGTAATAAAAAGCATATACAACTAAAACAAGAAAAAGTCATTTAACATATAATCTGTATATATATATATATATATATATATATATATATATATTAAAATGACTTTTTCTTGTTTTAGTTATAAAATAAAAATTATTACCTGTAGAACAACATTTCCGCCTGGAAAAAGACGATTTCAAAACCCATGATTCACTATAATTGAGAGAATAGAAAAGTTCAGAGCAGATAACATTAGAAAGATTTTAGAGTCCCATGAAAATAAGTGGATACAATTTTTAAGTACACAAAATCCAGCCGGGCTTAACCATAAATTTAACAATATAGATAGTACTAATATATAACTCAACAAATCAAAACCTACCCACATTTCTCACCCACACAAGATAGACATGCTTACTGAGGTGTTGAGGCCTCACACTTATGCACACACACACACGAACATACAGACTTACACACATCATACTCACTCACTCCCTAATGAGCCAAATGATAACACACACCCACAGTAATACACACGCTTACACATATCATACATAATCACTCCCTAAGAACCAAATAACACACACACAAACACTTAACAGTGACACATCCCCTCTCCAGGACCAATAAAACAGTCAAACTGACCAGGGGAATTCAGAGCAGCATAGATCCATCCAGCTCTTATCTCAAATAACAACTTAAAAGAGTCTGTTTGACCAACACAAGGAATGTTAAAAGATTCATGTTAAAAAGATAAAAAAATAAAAAAAACAAATGAAAACTACAGACAAAAGTTCATTTTCTCCAGCAAGACATTCATTTCTGTAGTTTACTGCTACCAGCAAGCAGAAATATTTCTCCTCCCGATGATGGCCATTTTGGCCGAAAATAGTCGAGGAATCTAAATGAAATAATAATAAAAAAAAAAAACGAAAGAATATTAATCTACAACCCAGTGTGTCTGAAGATTTCAATTTTTTAATATTTTTTTATTGTTCAATATATATATATATATATATATATATATATATATATATATATATATATCACTTCATCATAATAAAGTGTCTAACCTAATAATTACCAATAACACTGAGCATAAAAATACAATTATTTAAAAAGAATAAAAACAAGCAAACAAAAGCTTCTATTTCACTACATAAAAATCCATGATCAAAATAACGTGTCCCCTCAGTTGGCAATGAATCATTTTCCTTATAAATTAACATTCAATATTCAATGGCCGAGCACCAAGTGCTACTCGCTTTTACGCTTTGCTTTTCACTCTCTGCTCATCGGGCAGGGATCAAATTCTTCTTCTCTTGATCTCTAATGATAAAGGTAATATTAGCCGTTTCCTTATAAAAAAAAAACATTCAGCATTCATTGACTGAGCACCCAATGCTACACGATCTACACTTTTAACACCCCTGCCATCTTGCTGCGATTAAAGTTTAGTATCTGTCCTACATTTCATCTCAGTTTTGTTTCCGTCTTCGGACAGAGTGCAACGCAGTTGTGTGTCTGTCTACGTACAGAGTGCAACTCAGTTGTGTATCTGTCTTTGGACAGAGCGTAAATCAGTTGTGAGCCTGTCTTCGGATAGAGCGCAAATCAGTTGTGTGTCTACGGACAGACACACAACTGAAAATATTATTAAGAGATGCCTGTCCCGTCCCTCTGCTACATTTGCCAGTGGCAGTACCTCCCTCACTGCACTAAAGAGGGGGTCGGTAGTAATACCGATGCTAGCTCAACCGACGGTTACCGGGTCTGGGCTATTTTGGAGCTTGGAACGCACGCGGGCTACTCACATTAAACTGGCCTTGTGTCACATCATGTTAGCGTCGTGTAGCAAGGAGATGATGAGTGTAGTATCTGTCATTCGGGGAGTCAATCTACATTTTATCTCTCAATTGTGTCTGTGTCTTCGAACGGAGCCCAACAAATAAATGAGAGATAGCTGGATCCGGAGATTCCAACTCTGCGGCAATACCTCCCTCAATGCATCAAAGAGGAAATAACAGTGGAACAACAACAGTGGAATAACAACGTCAGCTCCACGTTGATTGTGGGGACCGAGAAATTTGGGACTTGGCTTATGTGCACGCAGATGTTCTTCCCACTTTAAATCGGCCTTGAGCCATATCCTGTCACCGTGTGATGAAGCCCAAATAAATACTAAGTGTAGTATCTGCTCTCCTCATCCCTAATGTTAGTGGTAATATTAGCCGTTTCCTTATAAGGAAACATTCGATATTCATTGACCTAGCAGCCCGTGATATTCGAATTACGCTTTTCTACACTCTTTGGCCATCTGGCTAGGATCAAAGTGTTGTAGCTGTTCTCTTCATCTCTAATAGTAATGGTAATGTTAGCCGTTTCCTTATAAGGAAACATTCGACATTCATTGACCTAGCAGCCAATGCTACTTGATTTACGCTCTTTTTCATTTTCTGGTTGTCAAAGTGTAGTAGCTGTTTTCCTCTAATGCTAATGGTAATATTAGCTGTTTCCTTATAAGGAAACATTCGGCATTATTTTAAGCAGCCATTCCAGTTTTCGGTTAAAATTTATAATTTTTTCTCTTAAAACATTTTTTTCCGGAAAATAGGTTTCTCGAGTTTTAGTCATTGTTATAGTTCTTTGATGAAAGCGTTTTCCTTCCTAACCTTTTGCTGGAAGTGGTTTTCAATATCAGAATGTTGATTATGGCATTATTTCGAATTACATTTTAGTTTTTGGTAAAGTTCATAAAGTGATGTGGTTTCTGTTATTTGATACCGTTCATTGTTTACGATTCTGTAGCGCCAGTCCACGATATTCAAAGCCAGATAGTCCTCACTAAATAACTCTTATAATAAGACCAACAATAGTTAAAGTAAAACCTTCTTCGCATAGATTATTTTGCAAAGGATCGAGCAACCCGAAACATTTCTTAAGAGTATTTTCCCAAAGTAAGGACGCAAAGTGACCTAATAATAGAATAGAATATATTGAAAAGAGCAAACACTTGAGGTGTAGGGTCGAGCAAATACATGCTGTGAATATAAGAGAAATTATGCATCTTGGGGTTTGCTCAAGAAAGCAGACTGCTTAATAAAAGGCTCAAGTATGATTGAAATGTCGACATATTAAAAAGAGCATTTCTATAACAGTTACATTTTTATTTGATGGGGCGTAGGATTTTAAAATTCGATGTATATAATAAACGAAGCTAGATTTTCTTGTGCTAAAACAATAGCAACGATCTTATAACATTTGTGTTTATTGCAGTTTTCTCATCTGATAATGCAAGACTCTTCAGTAAAACGAATCGAGTCATCTCGGTCACTGTGTGTTTATCTAAAAATAAATACGCTTAAAATTCACCTTCTTCCCTGCCGTGCGCCAACGGCTTAGGGCTAAAATCTCCGACTGACGCCAATTCTGCTGGGTTTCGATCTTAGCTAGCAACCGGTCGTTTAGCCACACTGATGAGCTGTGATACAATTTAATCTATTATTTAAAGGATCATTCGTTAAAGTCCCAGCTTGTTTAATGAGCGCCATTGTATATCAATTCCATCCTGAGTTGGCATGTATGATACACACTATGGCGATCATGTCCCTTATTGATTCATGAGTGACATGGCAGAGGATTTCCCCCTGACTTTACTTTCTGCGGTAACTGGTTGCCATTGCACCCCGTCTGTACTACTATTTAACCCATATCTATGGGGAGAAGCGATGGATTCATACCTTTCCCAAGGATATTTTCGCATGAGTAAATGTAACAAATTCGACTTGAATTCGAACTCGGGTCTTCGATTTCACCATCCGAGCCGATATCTATCACATCAGCCGCACATCACAACCTACATCACTACCTATTCCAAATAAGACGTGAATATTGTTGCAAAATGTCTTACTTTTTGATAACTGCTTTTGCCTCTAATAATGCTTCTCTTAACAAAGCTTGATTGTTTACGTGTTAAACTTTTCTAGCATTTTCGCAGTGAATCAATGTTGTCTAAAACATGAGCCCAAAAGGATAGTCACCTAAAAATAAGAATATATATATATATATATATATATATATATATATATATATATATATATATGAGATAACGATATATATTTTTATATAGCAGGAACAATATTGGGAAAAAAAAAATATGGCTAAATTGAAAAAGTTTTATTGTGATGTGTTACGTCCTTGAGGACTTCATCAGACTAAATTGGTTATGTTGGGCGCGACTACACATGCGCACGAACGGAATGCTGGGAATTTAATTTTTTTATTATTATCTAGCCAATTATTCCTGACATAAATGGGATGTCCACTAACAAAAGTTATGGAAAGAAAAAGAAATTTCCCACATATATATATATATATATATATATATATATATATATATATATATATATATATATATATATATATATATATATATATATATATATATATATATATATATATATATATATATATATATGAAAAGTGTAGAACGTTCGCTTTCTGACCATGAGACCCTGGTTCGAATCCCACCACGGTTGATCCTTTTTAGGAAGGAGACTTCCTGATGTTATCGGACTGGAGGAGACGATCCCAGCGTGCGGCACCTTTGGAAAGTGCCTGAAAAGCATACCACGGTTGACCCAAGCTTTGTGAGTGAAATTGGGGGGGGGCGTCGGTAGCTGTGCTAGCACTAAGTCACAAATAGTAACCGAGATTTTGAGTGTCCTGGCCTTGTTCAGATTGCTGATCACGCTAGATAACACGCTCTCTCTCTCTCTCAGAAACTGTAACTAATGTCTGCTCAGCATAGTTGCAGTATAAACCACAGGTGATGAACACACATAAATGTGCCTGAGTCAGCGTCTGAATTAGGGATTGGCTAGAAGATGGGTATCCTTGAATACGAGTGTCCAGCTATTAATTAATATATATATATATATATATATATATATATATATATATCATAGTAAAAAAACAGTAAGATATATAATCTGTAAGATATATAATATGTTCTTATTGATATTTTTTATTTTTACAAAATAGTGCTCAATGTAAATTTACAGAGCATAAATATTATAAATTAACTGATTTAAAAAATATGGTTCCTCCGCTACACAGGAATTACCATGTTTCAAAAACCGAAGCTAAATTCTTCAAATTTAATTACATAATTAAATTAAAAGCTTTAGTTCTGTTTCATCTTCAAGCGAATCTTTAATTTAATTATATAATTACATTTGAAGTTTTTAGCTTTGATTTTTGAAACATGGTAATTCCTTTGTAGCAAAGGAACTATATTTTTAAGTCAGTTAATATATATATATATATATTTATTAAAAGACATTTTTTTTATGTTTAACGTTCTTTTTTATAGATACAAGTATTTAAGTAAATGCTCTGTTTATAATAAACAGTATTAAATAACATTTACCGGCATGAATGTCAGATAAATTTTCATAGAAAATATTCGTCCTTTGACAGGATTCGAACCTGCATCCTATACGGAACCGTCATTTACGCTGACGTGCCTTACCGATCGGCCACAAATCAAATCCTGTCAAAGAACGAATATTTTCTATGAAAATTTCTCGGACATTCAGGCCGGTAAATGTTATTTAATACTGTTTATTATAAACAGAGCATTTACTTAAATACTTGTATCTATAAAAAAGAACGTTAAACATAAAAAAAAATGTCTTTAATAAATAAATTGTCGGACTTTGTCCATTTCTTATATATATATATATATATATATATATATATATATATATATATATATATATATATTCATTAATATATGTAAATATTTTTAAGATTCAATTTTTAAATTACTTGCATATAATATTTTCTAAATTTGAAGTAATCTTTTACACAGTGGTATCAATTTCTGAAAATGTTTGTAATTTGCAACTGTCATATTTAATTCTTTCGACATGGATTATTACTTCAATTTTCATCTGAATACTTCATCTTTAAAACTATTTTCGAAAAAAAAAATTATATTTATAAATATGTATAATCACGAAAAAAAAAACATATTTCATCGTTTAGTCCAGTATTCGGGTTTTTTCTTGTATATTTGCGGCGCCAAATAATTGCAAAACCAATATCACCTATTTTTCTTTTTTCCCCCCGCAGATTGTTGTATAAAATTGAGATGCTTATGTTTACCCATTGCTACCTGTCGAGTTTTGCTCAGCTTCAGCGAAAGAAATTGTGAAAACAAGGCGAAAAAACAACAATCATAATGTGCGAATGACAGTATGGGATTTTTATATATTGAAAAAAAAAAAACCTGATTAATGAAACTCTAAAGTCGTTAACAGTAATCACAGTAACTTAATAGATTATAGTCAAAGTGATGATACGATACAAACAAACAAATAGGAAACGTTTATCAATCTGACATGTTTCGCTTTTATTAAAGCTTCATCAGAGGATGAGATATGGGGAAAAAGAAGAAGAAAAAATTGATTTTTTTTACTTTTGTGTTGTTTGATTTTTATTGGTTAATCAGCTTTCATTGCATTTGACTTGTTAACAAACGTTAGTATAATTTATGGCGTTCTGAATTCGAAAAGATACGACGCGTCCCTTCGAATTTCTAAAAAATTAATGGATTCCAAGCTTAATTGAAAAACCCTAAATCTCGCTTTATGTATGTAAGTGTATAATAGTTCTAGTTTGTCTATGTGGGATTCAGATGATAATGAATATTCGTAAGTCTGTATGTTTGCTGGCTTTTCGCGTGTTGATTTGGGAACGTTTTTACGTCCATACTCTTTGGTTTGAATTAATATACGTTAGATTCTTTAAGAATGGATTTAGTAAAGGTTGGTGATGTAGTATAATGTTTTTGACGCATGTTTATAGTTGTTAATATAATTATTAGTAATGGCTCGAAAAACTTTCGACGTAAAGAATTATGTTCTTTTTATAACTAGGGTGGCATTTGTAAAATCAAAGTAATAACCAGTGTTGTCCCTGTGCATTACGAAAGAGTTTAAATGATCGTCTAAACGTAAATCTCTTTTATGTTCGTAGATACGGGCTTTTAGATTTCCAGATATCTATTCGTTATAAGTGCTTTTATATTGTAAAAGTTATATTAAAAACGCAAGCAATAACTGATACTTTTAGGATGATTTCAAATAGATCAATGAACTGCGTTGCAATCTCACTCAAGTCAAATTGTGAAAACGAGGCGACAATAAAGATCTGTTATTTCATATATCCACAATATCAATCATAATGCGCGAATAACCATGTAATAAAAACAGACGAACGTTCGAACTTGTCGTGAGGTTTTACTCAATGCAATCTGATTGCTGCCCATACGGGAGGTTCGACCATTTCTTTTAATCGACGAGTTGTTCGATGGGGAGAAATATGGCGGATTTCACCTTCGTCTAACTAAGCAGAATTATTAAGAGAAAAGAAGTTAAATATATCGTTCCTTTTGTATTGCATTCGTAAGGAGGAAGTTCCACTCAGCCAGGTTCTTTCCCAGACAGAACTGTCACTTTTTGGAACAGACTCCTGACCAATGCAGCTATAACCTTTTCAAGTATAGAATCGACCGTTATCTAACTTACATATCTTCATATGCACATATTTTCTCCTCTCTTTAATCCTTTACAACAAACTAATTCAGTGACTCTCTACCTTGAGTGGCTCTTGGGCCTTGTATTTGGTGAACAACAATATATAAAAAAAATTCTCTTAAACACAAGCGTTTAGATAAAAACCATAAGCTTTTACATTGTCTTCAGTTCAAATTAAGGTTATTATCGTTACTCGTTAATCTTTTATTAGAAACGTTTGCGTTCTTTATCTCGACGAGGAACGGAAGACTAAACTGCTACTAAATTATAGGTAATATATAGAGATGCGATGTACAGGTGATTCCAACCAGTTTGTGCCAAGTTTTGGCTAAAATTGCACAATTTCGTCGAACTGCTTACCTAATACAAAATTCAGGGCTACATATATGAAGAGCATTCCAAGAAAAAGAGTTTTTTCAGGAGGATATTAAATTCAAAGAAGCACAAAACACTAATAGCCTTCAAAGTCGGATCTCCTGACTTCAATTCATTCGCTATCATCATCATGCTTCGTCCTCCCTATGGTTGATCGGAACGCCACTAACAATGCCTTTCCACACTGTTCGGTCCTGTATTGCTGTCCCCAAATCCTCAATGTCCAACCCTGATTCCCGAGCTATGGTGTCTAGGAAAGTCAATTTTCGTGAGAAGACACTTCTAGAAGGATGTCATAGGAGTAAGGATGTGACGATTTTCCTCTCCGCTCGATGGCAGTGGCCGGTTTCAAACTGTAATCGTTTTTCTTTGAGTTTAAGAGAAGTTCATTTCAGTTCTCCGTATATTGTGTTAAGCGTTCCATTGGCATCTCCAACTGATTTTTCTGGATTTTCCTAAGTAGATTTGTATATGTTCCACTCAAATTTAACACTTTATATAACGCTGAAGCCACTCGGTCAAGGCTCCATGGAAATTATCTAAATTGAATGCTTCCCTTGTTACAGCCTCCTTCAACTTCTAAGTGTATTCAGAAGGTCTACCCTGATGTTACCCTTCAGCTTGAGGAAGAAGCAAAAGTCGTAGGGGTCAAGGTATGAACAGTAAGGGAGGTAAGGGAAACTTTTAATGTTCATCTCTGCAAGCGAGCTTTCGAAAAGTCTTCAGGTCCCGATTGTGTTCTTCAAACTAGCCAGTGGTAACAGGTAGGGTTTAGTAGGGTATGTTTAAAGAGCTTTTACAAATATCCTCTTCAATCTGGAATAACAAATATCAGCATGTCAGCTTATTAGATATATAGTAATTATAGACTAAAATTGCAATAATCTACGACCGTTATAATGTTTTCTCCTAAAAAATATCGCAACACCTCTGGAATGTTTCTCATATATATATATATATATATATATATATATATATATATATTAAGTAATGAAAATCTTGGTAATATGTATAGATAATTCCAAGGAGGATGGAATCCAGATAGCTCAACGTTAAACCAGAGCGAATAATTTAATTTAAAGAAAAACCAGACAACTTTAACGTTCCATGGTTATAATTTATTTCCTCAGGGAGATTCTTTTTTACCTGGATCATCAGAAATTATAACCATGGATCCTTAAAGTTGTCTGTTTTTCTTTAAAAATTATATATAAATATATATATATATATATATATATATATATATATATATAACGTCATTCGTATACAGTCCTGTTTCGCTATATCACAGCTCATCAGTGCGACTAGACAACCGAATGCGTCAAGCCAGGATCGAAACTCGACCGATATATATATATATATATATATATATATATATATATTACTGAAACGTTATTTTTAGCGGATACTCGTATTTCAGCAGACGTTACGTTTATTAAACTATATTTCTGTACTTATTTTCGTCTACTGGCGCATGAATATTCGAGAAATCTTATTCGAGAGAAATACACGCTCTATGTAGTAAAAATCTGATGGATTAATAAATGAAAAATCCATCCTCTTTATTCTCACACACACACATACAAACACGCACGCACGCACCCACACACACACACATATATATATACATACATATATATATATATATATATATATATATATATATATATATATATATATATATATATATATGTATGTATATATATATAAAACGAGAAATGGTTCCTAATTTCAAAATAAAAATTGAAAATTGGGTTGTAAAAAGAAGAGCCATTCTACAACAATAGTCAAAACGTAGAACTTAGTAAAAAAAAAAACTTAGAACTTAGTTAAAAAAACAAACTCCCATTCTTAGATGTTCTGGTAGAATATAGTAACAACACTTTTACCACCTCATTATATAAAAAACCTACTCGCAAAAACTCTTGCCACCTTAACTTTAAAAGTGAATGCCCACTCAGATACAAAATAGCAGTAATAAAAAACTTTCTAAAAAGAGTACACCAGAATTCATCCTCTCGACTACTCTTCCTTAAAGTACTCAATAATGTAAAACACACTAACAATGGCTTCCCTAACCACGTTATAGATCACCAAATTAGACTATTTCTCCCCAAAATAAATAACAACGATAGTGAACATGCAGTCAAAAATTACATAAATATATTTCACAAAAACCAAATGCACATTAACTACAAACAAGATTAATCTTCACTTAGGAATATTATAAAGAAATACACTAACCCAAATAAGCCGAATAAAAAAAATTAAATTAATTATCAACTACAAAAATTTAAGACAGCTAACCTTATCCTCAAAAATAACAACACACCAGCACAGACTCAATTAAACTGAAAAAATAAAATCATTCTTGATAATGGCTAAAAGTATAACCGACACTTTCTGAAACTTAAGGTAGGTCTTTGTGAAGGAGTCACCAGGCATTTTGAAAAGATTTAATGCGAACTCGCAGTTCACTTTTCTCTGCCATGGTCACAGATGGAACCACACTCTACTCACTTTCTCTCTGATCGCTGTAATCTCTCTGGTGTAGTGAGACGACCGCACTCTACACACTTTCCTTCCAAGCATTGCTATAAACAATGCAAGTGAGCCAGAACGTTATAACTTCGACATCTTGAAATCGTGTTCCTATCAAGTAGCAATTGATTTTTGAAAAGAGGAAAAAGTCGCAAGGGGCGAGATTTGAGTAATATGGCAGTCGCCGGAACTGGTCAATTTTGTGTTTGGTGAAAAGCTGTCAGCGAGAAAATTATTACTTAAATGCGCATGCGCGACAGATTTCAATGTCAATCTGTGCCAAGCGACTTCACGCTACATATTTTGCGTCCGTTACCATAGTAACAGTCCCGATACTTATTATCAGATCTCATAAGCAAGTAAAAATAGGATAAAATCCTTAAGGCTTTAAATTGATTAATTTGTTTTTTGACGGTTTATCAACTTTTTGCAGGTTATTTAAAGCCAAAAAATATTTTTAGATTGTAAGAAATTTTGGCGATAATAATAATTTTTACTGATACAAGTTCTACTAATTATCTTATAACTGCGGGGGGTGGTGAGAAGGGCACGTAAGTGACTGTAATGAACCTGACTGGAATTAGAACTCAGCTCTTTGATTGGCAATTCCGCGCCTTTATTCTTAAAACCACTGGAATTTCCAATCTTATATCACCTGGTATACCTCTGCAGTCACCCATCTCTCTTCTGACCAAGATAGATGTTGCTTAAAAAGAGAATAATTAATGATCGAGTTAAAATGACTTCAGTAATTCGGCGACTCGTTTCAACGATTATTTTTTAATTAATTTTTATTTGTTAAAAGGAAACACGCTACAAAAATGTTAACATTTTAAAATATAAGTAATATTTTTAAAATTATTAATTTTATATAAAAATGCTGTTTTAATTAGAAACTCGTGTTTTACATTAAAACAAATGTAAAATTTATTTACTTTAATAGACGCTTCAAATTATTTTTGGTCGTACTAAAATACCTTACCTTTTTTTTGTTTTTATTGTGTGTTTTTTGATTTTTGTATTTCCTATTTACTAACGTTATCTGAGAAATATTCACCTGATTTTAATTTATTAAAATATTTTTAGCTTTATTTGATTTTGTGTTATGTTTCCTTTATTTTTAGTATTTTTTTTTAATTCATGTCTGTGTGTGTTTGTTTTTTGTTGTTTTGTTTTTTTTGTTTAGCAACATTCCAAGCTGTATGGGTAATTTAATACAAAAATGTAAATATTTAGCAAACAATTTTATTTATTTATTTTTTGGAGATAACTGTTTTAATAACGTAAGTCTTACTAATTAACCCATAGTTGGGGGAGATGAAGTGGCTTCATACATTTTCTAAGGATATTTCCGTTTAAGTGAATACAGCTAGAACTGGAACTCAGCTTTCAGATTAATAATTGCTAGCAACTATCCATTACACCACCCGCACATCCAAGCTTACAGCACCTGGTATTAACAAGCGGTCACCCATCTAGGTATTGACCAGACTCGACGTTACTTAACTTTGGTGATCGTACGGGAACCGGCTTTTCAATATGACGTGGCCGTAAGTCCCTGTGGCATGTCTTATAATTCTCTCCTGTATTTCAAAGGAGAAATCTGAAGGCATAAATCAATATGGAAAGATGCCTCCCTGAAACTATACATAGTATTAAGATTATAAAAACATTTCCTTCGACAGAAAAGAAAGTGGTGAGCTATTATGCAATATTTAATCTGTTATATAACAGTATCAAGTCTCTTGACTGCTCAGGCCGCTAGAGGTAATTCATACTGTTTATACAAGGTGTGATGGATAAATTATCGTATAAATTAAACAGAAATGGAAATAACACTGATATTTCATTTTTAACAAATATATTTACCAAAATGACACAAAATATATCTTGGAATACTAAAAAGTAGATATATTCAATAAAATCACCGTAGTCTTAAACCACGACCTCCAGACGACATCGTAATCTCTTGAATTTCTTCTGTACCATCTCTTTGTTTGAGATTGTAAATGCTGCCATAATACTTGCCTTGATGTGGTCGCAAAAATTGTCTGATAGCCATCACTGGGTTCTTCTGATTGTGACGTAGTGCAGGATCCTCTTGCCAGCTGAATGAATTGCGTCATGTAGCTCTTTCTCTCACAGATGCTTCCCAACTGACTCTAATATACTGTGCAGTCGATAAAACAAACAACACACATGCGCGAAAATAAAAATATAAAATGGCGACAATTTATCTACCGCGCCCTCTAATTATTTTTCTTCTCACCTGCCTCCACGTAGACCTTGTGATCTGTCCGTCAGATGCTAGGACCATTGCATGGTCTCTTGCAGTACAGGGTGTACCCAAGCAGTAACAAGGGGTATACAGTCATATATATATATATATATATATATATATATATATATATATTTCAGGCCGGTAGATGTAGTTGGATGAAAAATTATGTCTAATTAAAAAAAAAAACAGGGCTTCTACACGAATATGAGTATCCATCAAAGATAACGTTTAAACAAAATTAATTAAAAAAGAAACAATATGTCGGATTTAATTCGTTTTCCTAAAATAAATTGTTTTCGTTTACGTCAGGATTCGTAATAGAGCAGATGGAAGTTTCGAGACACGGCAGATAGTGTGTGTTCAAAAGCACTATTCGGGTTTTGTTTGGCCGTAAGTCCTACCTGGCCGAGCGGTTAGGCACTTCAGATGTAATGCCGGTTCCCAATAAAGGATGCAGGTCGGAGGACGTATATTTTTCTGACAATATTTCTCGAATATTCAAACTGGTAGATGTACTTGGATAAAAAAAAAAATCCTGCTAAATTAAAAAAAAAAAAAAAAAAAACAGAGATTCTACTTGAATCAAAAATAACGTTTAAACAAAAATATTAAAAATAACAATATGTCGGATTTAAACTATTTAATCACACGCAAATTTACAAATGAGAGAAACAACAGATGAAGTAAAATCCCGCTGTTCGTAGCATTTACTTTTTAAAAAGTGCTCAATAAAATGTAGAGCAATTTATACCTGAAGAGCTACAACGTATTACCGAAACACGAAAGCTATTGTGTAGCGATTTCAACATGCTTTTGTTATGATAACATACATAAAATTATATATATATATATATATATATATATATATATATATATATATATATAGATGGGTAAAGGAATTGAGCGACATGTGTGTGAATTAGAGAAAATAAGAAGATGAGGTAGTGAAAGAAAGAAAGAAAGAAAGAAAGAAAGAAAGAAAGAAAGAAAGAAAGGGTAAGTACCACAGTGTGAGGGGATGGGAGAAACATTGAGAGATAATTAGCAAGTGAGAGAGAGAGAGAGAGAGAGAGAGAGAGAGAAATAAAAACGAGTAAAAAATCTGCATTTGGGAGAATGAAACAAAGAAAAATGAGCGGAGTTTTGAGAGAAAAAGAAATACGGAAGGAGGGAGAAAGAGAGAGAAATAATTTTTTAAAAAAAGAGAGAGAAATAAGCGTTTGGAAGAAAGAAAGAAAGAAAGAAAGAAAGAGCAAACGCCGAGGAGAGACAGAGTGAGAGAGAGAATGAGATAACCAGTGACAGATACAAGCAAGCGTGAGAGAGAGAGGAATAAAAAAAACGCGTGAAAAATGAGCATTTTGAAGAAAGAAAGAAAGAAAGAAAGAAAGAAAGAAAGAAAGAAAGAAAGGAAACGCAAACGCAAAAGAGACACGAAAATAGAGATAGGGTATAAGTAACTGGAAGAGAGAGAAATAAAGAAAAACAAGAGAAAAATCTTTGTCTTAAAGAATGAAAAGAACAAAGAAAGAAATAAAGAGCAAACCGCAAATAGTGAGAGAAACAGAGAGAGAGAAAGAAAGAAATAAAATGTTTAAAAAACTGCGCTTTTGGAAGAAAAAAACAACAAAACGAAGAACAAAAAAAGAAAGAGAAAACTCGAACGAGTCAAAGAAATAGAGAATGAATAAGCAACTGGCAGAAAGAAAGAAAGAAAGAAAGAAAGAAAGAAAGAAAGAAAGAAAGAATAAGTGTGTGCGACACAAAAGTCGTTTTAATGGATTTTTGATTGTACATCTTATATCAACATGAGACGTTTAAAAATATTTTTCAATAAAGACATTATTTTTATATTAGTTACCAATTGGCTTCTTTGATATAGTTCGATAATCAGTCACCTTTTTAATAACACCAGAATCAAAGCATTTTGTTTTATTATTCAATTCCCATCGAAATAATTGCACTATTCTTTTTATCCTATTTTTCCTATATCAAAAAACTTTCCTACGGCCATTAAATGGCTTGGACATAATAACTTCCGGGAAAATTTGAATATTGATCCCTGAAACACACTTATTACAATAAGGCCGTCCCCATTTTAGCCACTGGGGAATAGGTATCACTCAAATAGACCGTATCTCTATATTCCACAATTCTCCAATTACTACTCCGCCATGGTGTCCATTTTTAACGAAGCACTGAAGCTAAGATATAAAAGACCAAGCAGTGATGGGCCGGCCATGTCGTAAGGATTATCTTTCAAAAAAACTTTCTTCACGTGAGCTGTTTAAGCAAAGGGAGTGGGGGGCTCCAATTTACTGACAGAAGAGAAATGATTTCTTTAACAAAAAGCATTCACTTTCCTTTTGCTCGAAGTTTGTGGCATTTGTTAGTCTCAACAAACCAGTGATCTGCAACAAGGCGCAAACCTGTGCAGGAAGAAGCCAGCAATTATTCGTGCAGTACCTCTTCCGTCTCTATGTTGTCCAAGAGAAAGACAGGGTGCCATTGCCTGAAATTAGAAGTTACCAGAAAGCTGTTGGATGCAACGTTAGACTGTCTTGAGGGTTTCAGCTTCAAACTGACGAGGAATTGAATTCAGACTTTCCCTTCTGGCTAGCACGCACTCAATGAGATGTATTCTTTTTAATCCTTAGTTACTAGTAGTAATAGTGCAAAATGAACAAAGGAGGTTCGGTCGTCTTATGACCCCAGGGCACCGATTTTATTTACCGCGTTGATAACCGTAATATTAACAACCGATCCATCAAATTAAATGCACCTTTTAAAATTAGAGGATGCCGAGGGAGACATGGTGATGCCAAATCTAGCTGGCAACTTTACCGATGAAACCCAACATAGAGTAACAAAAGAGAATACTTTTTGCTATAAAACCGTAACACCCATACGCCTACGATACCTCCTCCTGCAACCGTACAGGTAAGACTAGTCATCAACACTGTTTTTTTTAATACTAATAATTACCCATAAAAGGCTCAATAGCCACTCAAGCTAGAAGGTTACGGTGTGATGTTATATGAGTGTAAGTAAATGAGGTTATGTAGGATTTTATTAATAAAATACGAAGCTAATGAAAAGGTTTCACCCTTGTGGATTTGGAAAGCCAACTGATATGTATTATCTATAATAATGATTTACTAAGCCTGCTTCAGATGTGGCACAAGGCCGAATGTATGCGGCACCCAGTTGGGGATCGAACTCACCACTCAGCCGTAATTGTTCTACAAACTTCCTAAACATCAAATCATGTACCCAAAGTATTAGGTATAATATTGTCGCAATTCAAATGAGTTATCTGCGTAACCTATTACGCTGTTAATTCAAGAACTCTGCCTATCTATCTATCTATCTATCTATATCTATCTATCTATCTATCTATCTCATTCTGTTAATATATATATATATATATATATATATATATATATATATATATAAAAAGTGAACATAGAAGTCAACATTCTGTTAATGTCTCTATCTCTCTTTCTCTCTCCATATATATATATATATATATATATATATATATATATATATATATATATATTCCTTTCAAAAAGTCACTTCATTCGTTAGTGATTTGTAATTTTATTGTGTATTAATTTTTTACTATATATATATATATATATATATATATATATATGTATAGTAAAAATTATATATATATATATATATATATATATATATATATATATATGTACAGGGCACCCAGTACAAAGCGGTAAATTCAGAAATATATTTAGCTATCATTATTCGTGCACAAACTGAAAAATCATCGTAGATGTTCGAAATGTTTGCCTGAATGTTCAACACATAGTTATAAGCGTAGTAACTAGGAGGCATTAACTTTTCGGATAATGTCAAAAGGATTTTCATTTCAAGCTCTACTTAAATTCTACTTCAATTAATCAATAATGACGATGTCACGACGACGCTTTTGCAAGTGTGTTAGGAAGATTCCTCAGATCTGGGCTTTTAGAGGGAACTGAAATGGACCAATTACACCTGGTGTATTTTCTCGAACAATAAATTTGCCTGTTTTTTTTTTTTTTTTTTTTACTGGGCACTCTGTATATATATATATATATATATATATATATATATATATATATATATATAAAAGAAATATAGTCTTAAGGTGTGCTATATTTATGGAATAAAGTGCTCAATATCAGAGATAGAGCGTGTGTAAATATAAAAGTGAACATTGATATGCAATCGTTAGGCCGACAGTCTGCATATAGCTATAAACAGACGTCGCCTGGCAAGTGTTGACATAAACATTTTTTATATATATATATATATATATATATATATATATATATATATATATATATATATATATATATAGATTAATACAAATATAAAAATGTATCAATTATTATCGATGTTATTTTCAGAGTCTCGACACTAGAGTCTGATTAACTAATACTAATGAATAGTGAGTTTGATCCTCACCGGGTGCCCCATACGTGAGGCCTTGTGCTAAAATTAAACTGAGGTTATTCAATTCCCAAGACCGAGTTGACATGATGTAATCGTTAACGAGCTAGTCTGATTGACGATTACTAGTGAATAGCGAGTTCGACCCTCACTATGAGTCCATACTGGTGTCATTGTGCTAAAACTAGTTTAAGTCCAGTAAATAACAACTACCACGTTTTGGTGTGAAGTAATGGTTAACGAGCTATGGTCGACCATTACTAATTATCTATAAGTTCCAAATTTTTATGGGTGATAAATATTTCAGCCCTACTGTCAAAACTAACGCTTCACCTGCCCAAAGAGTAATAATTGCAGCCTGGCTTCTCTATCTATTGTCAGTGTCCTGCCTGGATTTGTAACCATAGCTACACATATTAAAATCTTTGCATGCGTGGGCAGTTCACGGAAAGCGACCAGTAGAAAGGACGTTCCCCCAATTATCGACAGCGTCCAGCAAATTAATAACAATACGAGGATTCCATTATTTCCAAGATTCCTGGAGATAGAGTCTCTTAATTGACTACATTAAGCACACTAACATCATTAGGTAACATTTCAGTCCCATCATCACCAGGGCTGTCAATCCATCTTCCTTCTGTTCTCTTCAACTCACTTACAGTTGCCTTGCCACATTGCGTTAACTAATTCGACTCGATTAACGTCAATAAACCTCTTAGAACTGACGCTTAAGGAATTACATTTGTATATGATCTTCATTTGAGAGTTTAAAAACTTCAAAAATGCCTACAATCGCCAAGAGATCCTTAATGGAAATTGTCTCAGCATTCTGCCCTTCGGTGTTTTGCACATGGAAATGAACAAGTGGAAGGCGTCAGTTTTTTCCGGAGGTGGTTTATTCAGCCCTACCAAGGATCTTTTATTCTGTCACCTTTTTAAGGTATACAGTTCAAATGGACCATTTCTGTTGAGTACAGAGCTAGACCATGAGTCAACTTATAGCAAGCAGTGCGCCAAAGCAGTCACTCAAAATGACCAGGTGTAATTATGCTTGACTTCAGTAACCAGAGGAAAACAGATGCATCCAATGTGACTTGACTGTAAGCTAAATCCGAAAAGAGTCATACCCCCCCATATATATATATATATATATATATATATACAGAGAGAGGAGGCACGGTTGAGAAATGGTTTACAGATTGAGAAATTTATTACATTCCATGTGGAAAGGCATGAATTCATCTCTTCACTACCACCCCAGATATGGGTAAAACAGTAGGACAACTGGATTCTATAGCATTGGATAGTAACCAATCTAGGAGAAGGAAAACTGAATCCACCCGCTGCCATGTAGGCCCTGCCTGTTTAGGCAATGGCTTGAAGCAGGTAACATTTACCAGTGTGTGAAAATGCCCCCTGATGAAGGAGCTAGTGCCAGCAAACGCTAGTGGTAGATCCGTGTATCGACCTGGGAAATCTGAAATAGTCCTGTAGAAATTGGCACCGGATTGCTGATCGAAATGATTTTTTTGATTACTGATGCCAATCATAAATTTTAATCTGGCCAGAATTCAAGTCAGAATAAAACCAATCAAAATGGACAAGATATTCAACTCACTCCCTAGTTGTTTGTTTTTACTAATGTTCACCAAATATGAGGCCCATGAGACACTCAAGGTAGAGGGTTACTGTGTGGAGATATATTAGCGAAAGGAGAGGACAAGAATTAGAAGTTAAGATGTGAAGCAGACTTTAGAAGGAATCGGAAACCTATTCCTAAACAGGAAAAAAGAGATAAACACCTGTGCAAAAGCCATGGGAGGAGTGTGAACCGGATATATATATATATATATATATATGTGTGTGTGTGTGTGTGTGTGTGTGTGTGTGTGTGTGTGTGATAGAGAAAGAGATGACTTGTTTTTCATCAAACAAAATAATATTTTGCCTCAAAAAGTGATTAGATAAGTCGTCTTGGATAATTAAAATTGCACACACACACACACACATGCATACATACACACACACACACACACACACACACACACACACACACACATATATATATATATATATATATATATATATATATATATATAATATATATATATATTAATCATTTCACCAAAAACAAGGCGGGCGTGCCACTAGTTCGCAGCGGTTACAGAGAGTGAAAGTGGGAAAAAAGACTGCGTATAGGGAGGATTGAGGAAAGGCCAAAAGATGGACGCGAGTCAGGAAGATAAATGATGGTGACTTACTTTTCATTTAATGTTTTGAAGATTGTAGTTATCTGAGAAGCAAGAGATTGGAAGGGAGTTCCACAGGCGGGATGTGTGAGAAAAGAAACTGTTGTAGTAGAACTGGTCGTTACATTTAACTATTTAAACAGTAAATTGGTGGGGCCTAGATGTCAATCTAGTAGCAAAATTAAATTCATGTAGAATAATAATAATAATAATAATAATAATAATAAAATTCTATCATTGAAATAATTTCTTAATTCTAAATCGGAACTAAAAGCAAATTAGAAACTAAAAGAATATTAGCGAACGACAAGACATAATGATTGAAAAGACATAAAAATAATTTCGTTGATAAAAAAAATATAATACAGATGGTGATATTCCCAAATCAAGTTAATAATAAAAATTCCAGCCATTTTGGTTTCGCTGATTTGCGGTTTACGCAATCAGAAGAAATCTTTTAAAAAAAGGAAAAAAAAAAACAGAAGATTTTTCCAGAAGTGATAAAAAAGCATCGTAAAATGATTCTTGTCACTTTATCAAAATAACCAAGATATAAAATAAATTCCAAAAAACAAAATTAGTCAAAGATAAGCTGTCAATGTTCTCTCTCTTTCTTTACAGAGGTTGAAAAAAACTGTTTAAAATTCTGTTTTTCCTTTATATCTAACCATTCAGAAGAATTCAGTACAAAAATGTATTTAAAACGAAAACTATATGTGCCATGAAAGGTAACCAAAAGCATTTTATTAAATAGAATATTGACATCGATTCCTAAGAACGAAATAAATAATTAAACAATATTTGATCCTGTCTAAAACGAGTCAGGATAGAATAACAGAATAAGGAAATATATCAAGAGATTTCTAAACAGAATAAGGGAATTAACATAATGTGGACTTTAATGTAAGAAAACAGCAAATATTTCATTAAATGGAATATTAGGATCTATTGTTAGGAGCGAAATAAACTATTAAAGAACTAGTGTTCCTGTACCGTCAAAATTGACGACAAGAAGGAATGTATTATAAATCGTATGTATCATATTGTAATATTCGTTTAATCCAAGTGCAATTTTGTAATTTAAAATAGTTCATTGTTAACGTTAATAATTGAACATTGTACAATTTATAAACACCTAAGCAAAGATATCCATATATAAATGTTACATATTTACAACGAAAATTATGTTTATTGCAAAAGTTCGACAAAGCACAATATTTTTTGTGTAAACTTTGGGAGGTCTGAGTAATCCTTGACAGTCTATAGATTCAATCTGGAATTTCAGAGTCTGCTTATTTCTCGTCCTACTAAGAGCAACGTATCATCAGATTTTTTGACCGCCTCGACTCTTTTTTTTTATTATTATTAGAATTTTTAAAGTTTAAAATGGATGTTTAAAAATGAACAAAGCCTTCTTGAAGATATATTTGGCGTATTATATATCTGAACCCTGATAGCGATATCGGTACGCGTCAACGGGACCAAGTTAGCGCGGTACGGCACCGGGTTGTCATTTGGCACATTGCCCCGCAATTGGTAGAACACACACACACACACACACACACACACACACACACACACACACACACATATATATATATATATATATACAAAAAAGCAAATATATATATGAGTGTGTGTGGTGTAATATATATTATAAAAAACGTAAATATATGTGTGTGTTGTATATATATATATATATATATATATATATATATATATATATATATATATATATATATATATAGATAGATAGATATAGATAGATAGATAGATAGATAGATAGATAGATAGATAGATAGATTGTCCCTCACCACTCACCAAAAACTTTTTAAAGTTTGAAATTAATTTCTAAAAATGAACAAAGCAATCTTGAAGATATATGTGGCGTATCATATATACGAACCTTCTTCGATAGCGATATCAGTACGTGTCAACGGAACAAGTTAGCACCGCACCGGGTGGTTCATCGTTATTTTTCACAATCCCCCTCAATTGTTAAACAAAAAAAACATAAATGTATGTGTGTGGTTTTTTTTCTATATATATATGTGTGTGTGTGTGTGTGTGTGTGTGGTTTATTCTATATATATGTGTGTGTGTGTGTGTGTGTGTGTGTGTGTGTGTGTGTGTGTGTGTGTGTGTGTGTGTGGCGATAACACTGTGGGGAAAGTATCGTTTTATATTGAAAACTTGCTCTATCTAAAGTTGCTATTACGCTCCCTGTATCTGTATCATGTAAACCCGAAGAAAGGCAATAAAGTTACTAAGACGGAAGTGGTTCCTGAGTGTGTGCGAATATGAGAAAAAGAAAAGGCATTATTAAGGAGAAAGAACAACAAAACAACAGGAATTAAGATGACGGAAGATATCGATTGACATTGCATTGAAATTTTTGAAGATCAACAAAACTACTAGGATGCAAGGGGTTACTGAGTGTTAGAGACTATTAGAAAAAACTATTATTAAGCAGAGAGAGGACAATAAAAGAACTGGAATTATCGGTTCTTTCATGCCGACAAGATTTTTTTTTGCTAATATAATGTATTGCTGCTAATATTTTCTTTCCAAAAATAATATTTTTTTTCTTCATAATCCATTGCTGATAATAACCTTTTACAAAAATGTATTGCTGGTATTAAAAACTATTTTTACACTTTCATAGTGTTTTGACACCAGTTTGGGGGTCAACTATTTGTCCATAGTTGAGACCCTAACAGGTGCTATCACCTCGGACCAGGGTGAACCTGGAACACCATCAATTAAGAGGTGGTTTCACGCTCCTCAAATTCTGATCAGAGGCCTTGCTGTTGGATGTAGTTTATCGTCTTACCAGGACGCGGATGTAGTTTATCGTCTTACCCGGGATGAGGATGTAATTCATATTCATAGCCAGTACGCGGATGTAGTTTATTGTTTTACTCAGGACGCGAATGTAGTTTATCGTCATACCCTGGACGGATAGTATTTGATAAGCAAACAAGAAATTATAATGTGGATATAAAATGGGGGATAAATTCGATATATAAGTCAATATATAAACTGCTCACTCCTTTTGTGGTCGAGATCCTTTCTATACATTTACATTCCAGAGAATGGAAATAAATCTAAAAGACATGCCTGCGAAGCTAAAAGACATGCCTGTGAAGCTAAATCTAAAATGCATGCTTGTGAAGCTAAAAGATATACACGTGAAGCTAAATCTAAAAGACATGTCTGTGAAGCGAAAAGACATTTCCTTGATCCTAAGTATTCTATGGATTGAGTGTTTCGTTTTTTTACGGTTTATCAACCTGTTTCACGTCATTTAAAGCCTGAAAATATTTTTAAATTCTAAGAATTCTTATGAGATAATAATGATTTATTGATATAAGTCCTGCTAATTAACTAATACCTGAGGGAAGAAGAAATGGATTCATATCTTTCTCAAGGGTATTTGCGGGTAAGTGAATATAACGAACCCAATTGGAATTGGAACTCAGCTCTCCGATTAACTATTCCGAACCATTATCATTTACACGTTTGAAACATCCAAAATTTTTGCACCTGGAATTTACAAGCAGCCATTCATATAGGTACTGACCAGCCTCGACGTTGCTTAACATCAGTGATCGGTGTTTAAACGTGATATGACTTTAAGTCTCTGACTTGTTTTTGTTAAAATATTAATTGTATGACACATTCACGCCGAAAATATCTACATGGCCATTTTGTGGTTATTATTAAAAATATCTTTTTCTAATCTCTCCTCGGCTTACGGCCGTATGACGTTGAAACAGCAGTTCTCGTGCGATCACCGAAGTTAAGCAACATCGAGCTCGGTCAGGTGTTGCAATGTTGGATGTGCGGATGATGAAATCGGAGAGCCGAATTCGAATTCCAGTCATTTTATTTACTTACTTGCAAATACCCATGAAAAAGGTATAAAAATCCACCTCTTCTCTCCAGCTATGGGTTAAATAATATAATTGTATCAGTAAATCGTAAGCATGTTTTGCTGGCCTTAAATAACTATGCAAACAGTTCACAAGCCGTAAAAATAAATCAATTATTAAAATCCAATTTTTTTTAAGGTTTCTGTGTGTGTGTGTGTGTGTGTGTGTGTGTGTGTGTGTGTGTGTGTGTGTGTGTGTGTGCGCGTGCATGTGTGTGTGTGTGCCACTGCCATGTGTATATCGACATCTGTCGGAATCGGTCTAATGTGCAAGACATATTCAAAACATTTCAGTGACTATGCTATTAAGTGATGTCAACCGAGTACATCTCTTTACAACTCTATTGTTCTGTGACAATCCAGCTCCCCTGCGAACTGTTCGGCGACTAAAGACAGTCTGAACAAAATGACATTCAAAGGTCGGATGAGAACTGAGATAAAGAGCAAAAAAAAGGGGGGTGGGGTAAAAATAGAACGGAGGAATGAGGTGAGTTATCAGTTATAGGAGACAAACAAAAACTAATTAACAATTTAATAAGGAGAGGATACAAATAATCTATTCCTCGCATTCATTTCTCTTCTTTTTTTTTCTTCTTTATTTGCTGTGAATGTACGTATATTTTTGTTCTTTTGTTCTGACGTCCATGAATTCATTTCCGATGGCAATACCGAGGTTTACCCTGCAGGTTGAAAAAAAAAAAACTGCTCATCCTATTTTCATAAATCTGCGTTTGTTTCTTTCATAAATAAGACCAAGGAACAAAAACAAAAAAAAACAGAAAAAAAAATAGAATTCTATCGTAACTATTTCAAATGAGACAAATTAGAGTATTTTAAATTAAATAGAGCAAAATTATTTAAAAAAAATCAAACAATTTAAATGAAAAAAATAGTGATATATAAATCAAGGAGAAAAAAAACGGAAAGATAAGAGGAAAGAAATTAAAGAAAATGATCAGAGGTAAAAAGACCAAGAAAAATAGATACAAAAATGAATTCAACAGCAAATGAAAATACAAAATAAAGAAAATAAAATAAATGAATCTCTCAAAAACTCAAAACCACAGAGAAAATTAAACGGAAAAGGAAAAGTAAGAGCAATAAACGAAGTAATGTCCGGAGTTGAAAAATACCATGACAACATGGCGTTTTATTGAAATTGTCCGATGACAAGATATACGTTAACATTTTGATACGGCTTTCTAAAGATAATGAAATATTGATTTAATGAAATGAAATTGAGGAAGAAGTTTTGTAAATGGATAGAAAGAATAAAAGTGAGCAGTGTTAATATTACTTGGTCGTGAAAAAACAGTAAAACGCAATTATAGAAAATTTCAAAAGATATGAAAATGCATTATAAAAAAAATTAACAATACGAAGTTGGTGATAAAAACAAATAACGGAATATAATAATTGTATATAAAAAAGAAAAGTTTTCTTTTTAAATTCCGGTCAATAACGGATACAAAAATGGCGCAAATGAATAAATATAATTTATAAAAAAAATACTAGCATCAGATGAACAAAGAGCCTAAACGGAAAAAATATACATGCTTGTCAAAAAAATAAAAATAATATTTCTGTTGACTGATACATTGTGGATCAACGAAAACAATGAAGCTTACGTCCATATAGCGTCGAAACACCAGTTCTCGTACGATCACGAAGTTAAGCAACGTCGAACCTGGTCAGTACCTAGATGGGTGACAGCTTAAGAATACCAGGTGCCGTAAGTTTGAATGTGCAGGTGGTATGTCTTACGGCCACATCACGTAGATATACAGGTTTCCGTACGATCACCGAAGTTAAGCAACGTCGAACCTGGTCAGTACCTAGATGGGTGACAGCTTAAGAATACCAGGTGCTGTAAGTTTGGATGTGCAGGTGGTATGACTTACGGCCACATCACGTTTCCGTACGATAACCGAAGTTAAGCAACGTCGAACCTGGTCAGTACCAAGTTGACAGCTTGGGAATACCAGGTGCTGTAAGTTTGGATGTGTAGGTGGTATGACTTACGGCCACATCACGTTGATATACCGGTTTCCGTATGATTATCGAAGTTAAGCAATGTCGAATCTGCTCAGTAGCTAAATGGGCGACCGCTTGGGTATACCATGTTCTGTATGCTTGGTCGTGCAAGTGGTGTAATGGATAATGGCTCGAAAATATTAATCGAAGAGCCAAGTTCTTAATTCCAGATGGGTTTGTTATATTCACCTAGGTGTAAATCCACTTCGGGATGCTATCAATCCACATCTTTTCTCCTCACTGATGGGTTAATTAGTAAAACATATATTACTATACTATTATTATCTCAAAAACTTCTGACACCTAAAACTATTTTCTGGCTTTCAATACCCTGTGAAAGGTTGATAATTCATAAAAAAACAAAGAAAAACATTATCACGTGACAGTTATCGCTGCGAAAATTGAAATCTGGGAGACGTCTTGAAAATCCTAACTCGTTCACTTTTGCATAAATACCCTTGGGAAAGTAAAGAAAACATTTAACCTCGAAGCACACACACTAGCTATGAAATAATATAGCAAAGTAGACTTAACTCTCTTGCCTTGAATGGTATCCAATCTACGAGTAGAACAACTCTGAATTTAAAGTCATGAAGAAGGTAAGGAAAAACACCCTAGTATATTTCCTAAGAATCTATGTCAATTCACAGATAATAAAGAAAAGGAAATAGTGGAGAGTCGTGATCACCAACACTCTGAAGGGACAGGGCAAATAGTGGAGAAGGTAACAGGAAACCACACTACTTATCTTTCCTAAGAAGATATGTCAATCACTGATAATAAAGAAAAGGAAGTAGTGGAAAGCCGTGGTCCACTAGATCCTGAAGGAACATGGCATTTAAAATCCTGAAGAAGACAAGAGGAAACTGCATCACTTATCTTTCCAAGAAGTCATGTTAAATAACATATAACAAAGTAAAAGAAGTAGTGGAGCGTTTAAAACGGTAGAAAAGGCAATGGAAAACAATCCATGATATTTCACAAAAAGTCTTGGCAATTCATTCAATAATCAAAATAGAAAAGCAATATTTAGAGAGCCGTATATTCTGAAAGGAAAATGTATTTAAAACCGTAAAGAATGCAACGGAAAACCATTCCTCTATGTTTACGAAGAATTCGTGGCTATTCAAAGATATTAGAAGAAAAATGGATGTCATTTCAAGATAGATATGAACAAAATATTTAATACAGTAAAGAGATGCACTAAATTCAACCTCGCCCATTTATCACACCGAATTCGTTGCGTTTAAAACAACATATGTTTCGCATCTAATACGAAGGATTTGCTTCGGCCTGCAAACAGGATAATTATTGGCAAAATACTTATGAAGCTTATTTCTAGTTTTTCCTCATTGCTTTCAGGCAAATGGCCAGGAATTCGAGCATTGGTATTGCCACATATCCAATGCCTCTTCTTGGCCGATTGTCAGTATTTCCCTCACTGACGGCGAATGTTTCTACTTGTAAAAAATAGAAACATCATAGCGCGTTTGACTGTTGCATTTCGCTGGAAGGGTTCCTTATTGGCGGCCATGTTCTTAACATCAGCTACACGCAGATAACACAATGTTGATAGCAGACGCAGAAAGAAAGCACCAAAGTCTCCTAGAGAAGAAAAGTGAGAAGAAAGAATTAAACATCAATTGCAAGAAGACAGAATGCATGGTTGTTAGCAAAAGGTTGAGACCAAAATGTGAATTGCAAATCGGAGATAACAAAATCAAACAATACAAAAATTTATATATGTAGTAAGTCGTTTATCAGTTGACGGAAAATGCGACAGTGAAATCTCAAGTCGTATTGAGACAGAGAATGACAGAAGATCATGCGAAAGGAAAACGCCCGATAGACGTGTGCCTACAAAACTACCCTCACGTATGTCTCGCTCGTCTTACAATCAGAATAAAATTTGCCAAGTGCTACATTGACGATCTGGCTAATGAGTTATTTTGTAATTACACAGGCGTTTGACAGGAAGAAGCTGGAAACTGGAAACGAACCTGGAAAAGCTTTACCAAAATCTTGATTATATTGATTTTCTCTTTGTAATTCCACCTGTTATCTGTTTTCGTTGTTGTTGCTGTTAGATAAGTTCTTCAAGTGATTTTTTTTTTATTTGGTTTAACAACTTCAGTTTTGATTATGTAACACCATTCTATATGTTCAGATGTGTTGTCATCAAACAGAAACGATTTCTGACACAGTAAAAAAAAACAAAAAAAAAACAGAAAATCCAAGACAAACTTTCTGTGAATCCATCTTCATATATTTGTATCTTTGCATAAAAGTTTGCATGCATTTATTTTTTTATACATTGCACTTTGCACCGAAACTAATGTTTCAAACAGACGGAGGAGCAATATTTGCAGTTCATTTACGGTCGACTTAGAGCACAATATTATATAACCAACAGTATATCTATATCTATACATATATATTCATATATCTATATAATCAATTATCATATTTACCTATCTATCTATATAAAAATGTATCTATGCACTTATATCTATCTATATATAATATATACACAAAATATCTATATATCCAACATTATATCCATATAACCGCGTTTAACCATATTAATCAATATTTAATCCAATAGTTTTGTGTATGTTAATAATTAAATATGTATATATCAGTGCACATTGATTTCTGTATATATAAATGTATCTATCTTTTTATATATATTGTCTATATTTATATATATATATATATATATATATATATATATATATATATAAAGAATTCATTGATTTCATTACTTTAAGCGTAAATTTTAGTGGCTATACGTATATGAGTAGATGCTGCATTTATTTCGCCTACCGGCCTGGACACACGAAGAAACTTATTAAAGAAAATACGCCCTTCGACAGGATTCGAACCTGCGACCCTCTTTGTGGGAGATAGAACCGTTTAATTATGAAGCTTTTCGTAGGCGAGCGGTGAAAGCATGTCGGATTAAATAGTGGTTTTTCCTGCAAAGTGGAGAGGGCGCATGTTCAGGTCGATATTAAATATTATTTAAAATAAACAGGGCGTCTACTCAAATACGGGTATCCACCAAAAACAATGTTTAAAGTAATATATATTATTTATTTTTTACCTATACTCGGACAGTGTGAAAAACTCCAGATACTAAAATTTCTGTCTCCTTAGGTATTATATATATATATATATATATATATATATATATATATATATATATATATATATATATATATATATATATATGCGTGTGTGTGTAAACACATTTATTTCTTCAGTATATATATATATATATATATATATATATATATATATATATATATATATATATATCACAAAAAAAAAAAAAACGTAGCAAATTGAAAATGAAATAGCCAAGATCAGAATGGGACGAAGCAAATTCAAAATGAAATAAGTCAGTTTGAATTTGGACTAAGCAGATTCAATGTGAAAAAATGTTTCGAACTTATATGTGCGTTTCAATAAACAAATATCATTGATTAAAAATTAAACTTACAGTAAATCAAATAATTAAAATCGGAGCGCAGTGTTGCGCAGATTTTACTATCAATTCCTGACAAGAGGCTATTGTTGAACGGATAAAATTAGAGTTTCTGGCACTTTAATTAGTACGACAATCAGGGAGAAAAGCTGAAGAAAGAAAGTGATGGATAGACTGTACATAGTGTTAAAAAAGAGAGAATAAGAGAGAGTTATTCAAAATGAAATGATTTGGAGGACAACAGGTCAAATCTCGAAAGTCCAAATAAAAAGCAACAAAGAAATACTGAATGCCTAATAAAAGACAGAGTTTGAAAAAAGATAGGTACAGTGAGGGATTTTAAGCGCTGAAAGTTGCATCCAAAAAACATACACCTTTCATGAATTATCTTGATTTATTGATTGCTCCTAGAAGATAAAATATTTCAATAGTAAAGTTTAGTTGAACATTATTACTTTATTATGAAAATATTTAATTTTAATGTCTTTTTCGGAAAATAATTGTCAGTCCCAAATTGAATTTGCCTAATCCATTTTGAACTTGCTAAGTCCCGAATCAAATTTGCTTATTCCATTTCGAATTTGACTATTTCATTTTGAATTTGCTACATCCTATTTTGAATTTGACTATTCCATTTGGAACTTGACTATTTCATTATGAACTTGCTTAGTCTCAAAATATCTTTGATTAATCCCAAATTGAACTTGAAATGGTATAGATATTGGGATGTGATAAGTTATGGTAATTAGTTTGATTTATGATTCCCACTTTACCTAAGAGATCACAGGGCATTTTCCTCACACGTAGTTTTGTCTTTCTTTCATTTTAAACTGAAGAAGCCAAAGAGAGCATACGCTTCTCCGGCGAAACGTATCTTTAATAATAAAAAAAAAAAATTTCGCACTTTGTCTCATCGTCTTCACATTAGACCCACTGTAAATAATGCAAACAGTTTGCTTTTGTGTTTCCATGTGGAACGATACCAAGACATATGCCACTAGTCCAGCGAGACCCGGGAAACACTGGGCTAGTTGATAGATGCATTAATTGTTTAAATAGGATGAATTCCTCCAATTTCGACATATGTGTCTATAAGCATATCGCCGACGGATTATATGTTTATTTGTATATATATATATATATATATATATATATATATGTGTGTGTGTGTGTGTGTGTGTGTGTGTGTATGCATATGCATTGGTTTTTGTTTCCATTGATCTCTTTATATATGTATATCTGTAAGAGATGAATAGGAGTGCATATTTTGCATATATAAGAGTGTGTATTATAGCCAAATGTATACGTCACCTATCTATGCATATTTGTGTGTGTGTCCTGCGTATGAATATTTTACCTGGCAAGTATATACACATATGCATAAACGCACGTGCATGTGATGTGACAAATTGTAAATAAATTCTACATAATCCACATTTATTACAATAGCAAATGTTGTATTTCGCCCTACAAACTGTTGTCCAGTCTGGACGATAACGTTTTTAAGGCAAGCAGTCTTTATGATTAAAGTGCTTGATATTAGGTGATAGAGCATTTATAATAAATTAAATTAAATGTTTATTTATCTAATCTCTGGGAGGAGGTACGGTGGAGTAATGGATAGCGGCTTGGATTGAAGAATCGGAGAGCCGAGTTCGAATTCCAGTCGAATCCATTACATTCACTTACGTGCTAATCCTCTTCGTCCCCCCCAGCTATGGGTAAATAGCTTTGGGTGGCAACTGGTCTACCGCAGGAAGAAATGGCAACGTACTGCAGGAAAAATCTGCTTCGTCAGTTATGTATCGAAAGATACATGATCGGCTAAGCGTGTATCACGCATGGCACATAACTGACTGATTCTGAGTTTAAATCCTTCTGGAGATTTGATAATAAAATATCATCAAGTCTGAAGATTTGATGTAAATAACGTGTGAATTCCTTTGTCCGTATTGTTTATATCTATAAACGCTCGCTCTTATATTGAGCTCTTTTTTCCTGTAAATTAATAATGTTTTGTTTTTTTTAAATTAATGTCCACTTATCTTGTCTCTACTTTAAATTGCACGGAATTAGATCCACTCTTCAGGTGATAATCATGTCTCTTGGTGAGTGGATTTAAATCCGTTGGACTCAGACAATTTAAGCGAATGCTTCATTTTATTAAATATAAATATATTATAAACATTACAAGCCCGCTTTTATATATAATTACGTGTAAATCAGGTAAAGAAATGCACTGAAAGCTAATCAGTCGTCACATTTATTATTTAACCAATCATAAGTTAAAACGTGTTTTGTATATTTGCTATTTTTCTATGATTAAAATATATATCATTGCTGTATGACATTTATATTTATTTGTTAAAAAAAAGAGAATATTTCAAATTTCCAAATCCTATTTTAAGCTATAAACTGCAATTAAATAAAGGCAATTAACTAAATTTTATTAATCGCCTGATTTAACACTTGAGTTCCATCATCGTTCAGTTGAACATGTTTAATTATCTCTCTTCGTGTTCATTTAATTCCAGTTCTAATAATTACACAGCACATAAAATTTATTAAACTGCACGCTTTCTTTTGATAACGTTACGCATTATAAGTCGATGTCATGTGATAGAAAGTAACATTTGAAAAGGTCATGTAATTTAATTTGTCCAAAACAAAAAAAAGGAATATGAGATAAAACGGTGCTATAAAAATTATCATTTTTAAAAGTTGCATATTTATGTTGTCAAGGTAACCAGTTGAGACAAGAAGAAAGATGTCGCGATTTTGACAGTTGTCTCCCTTGACGCTGGAAACCAATTTTAACGGAGATGACAGATTTTTAAGAAGGAAATGACAGTAGGAAATGCTGCGGGCTGCAGCGTTGAGGCGATATATGGACACTAGCGACCAACATTGTCAGATGCGACACAGGTATTTTAGGGTTTGTTGTTGATAATAGCAACTTCAGTTTGGTGATTGAATTAGTAGCATGTATTCCAGGTGGAACAATGTGTGCCATTCATGGACAGCTTCTAAGAAAGGATTTTCGAAAGCCAACCTATAATACCGCTAATAGCTTCTTCTTCTTCTTCTTCTTCTTCTTCTTCTTCTTCTTCTTCTTCTTCTACTGCTGCTGCTGCTGCTGTTTCTCCTCTTTATGTCATCATCTTCTTCTTCTCCTCCTCCTTCTTATTCTTCTTCTCCTCCTCCTTCTTATTCTTCTTCTCCTCCTCCTCCTCCTCCTTTTTATCCTCTTCCTTCTTTTTTCATCTTCTTCTGCTACTTCTTTTTCTTCTTCTTCTTCTTGGGACAATGTGTGCCATTCATGGCCAGCTTCTAAGAAATAAACCTGAATGTCTTTAACACCGCTAGTAGCTACATCTTCTTCTTTTTTTGCTTCGTCTTCTTCTTCTTCTTCTTCTCCTCCTCCTCCTTCTTCTTCTCCTCCTCATACTCCTCCTCCTTCTTTTTCTTTTTCTTCTCTTCCTCCACCTCCTTGTTCATTTTTGCTTCTCCTCCTTCTTCTTCTTCTTCTTCTTCTTCTTCTTCTTCTTCTTCTTCTTCTTCTTCTTCTTCTTCTTCTTCTATGTGATTCGTCCCTTCAGTACATAGGCGTACAACATTCTATCTTGTTCGGCTCTTAGCAGTTTTTCTCCCTTTGTTAAGGCCTCTGATCTCTTTTCCGCCATCCATTTATACAAGTTTCTCAGGTAGATGGGTCGCTTCCCACCCCTATCTATCTTAACTCCACCAGCACAAGGTTAAAATAAACGTTGAAAATATTCAAGTCCTTCTCTATCTCTCTTTCTCTCTCTCTCTCTCTATATATATATATATATATGGATAGATAGATAGATAGATAGATAGATAGATAGATAGATAGAAAGATAGATAGATATAACACACATTGTTCAAAATAAAATAAAATGGGATGGGTATATATATATATATATATATATATATATATATATATATATATATATATATATATATATCTGACAGAAACGCACCAAAATGGAAACAGATCCAAGAGCACATAGGGGTCAGTAAAACATTAAAAGATAAAATGCCGATAACTAATTTATCATCTCGCTGGACCAACCTTAATGGTTTTATGACCCTTCGCGCAGAACTCTTCATTGCCATTTCAAGAGGGAAATTCAGATTACCAACACACAAACAGAAAATGTCCCATATCGAGAATATTTAACATTGAACATGAGGAAAAATTAATTATTATTTTTAATAATATGTGGAAATCTCCACTTTTACCTGGAGACGGTCGCGAGACCAGAAACACGTGTCGTGAAATTATGTAAAACAAAGCATAATATTTTTTCACATTACAACCAAAAACGTTTGCGGCACCTCTCTTCTCTTCTTTTTAATATACATACTTTTCTCTCGTTGGAACCACTACATTATTTTTTTTATATATATATATATATATATATATATATATATATATATATATATATATATATATATATATAGGCGGCATGAATAAATACTAAAGTTTCACACTCTGCGATCTTCAGATTAGAACGCTTTCTAATCGTCTGAGTATCGAGACAGCGTGAAACCGGTATGATTCAGGGTGCCCTTTGTCAGGAGTTGACGTTTTTTGTTCTGCCTGGAAAAACTGAACGTTCAGCACTTTAGTGAGTATGTAAATATTAAGAATAAAAGCAAAAGCTTAAAATAAGCTAAAAGTTTAAAATATAAAATGATTGCGTTTCAGAATGTATCTGTCTGTACCATTTAGTTTTGATACGTACACGGAGCGAGGGATAAATTGTTATCAAAATGACGGAAAAATGAAAATAACACTGACATTTCATTTTAACAGATATATTTACCCAAAAATATCTTGAAATACGAGAGAGTAAATTTATTCAATAAAATCGCCATTAATTTCAACCACGCCCTCCAGACGACTTCAGAATCTCCTGCAACTCTTCTGGACGGTCTCCTTGTTTAAGTTGGTGAATGCTTCCATAATCCTTGCCTTCAGTTCATCTTTCGTGTTACAAGGAGTTTTGTTGGTCACTTGCTTAACTGCCCCCACAATGTAATAATCAATGTGGTTATAGTCTAGGGAGTTAATATGTGAGGGGTCATTGTTTGATAGCCATCACTGGGTTCTTCTGCTTGTGACATGGTGCAGAATTCTGTTGCCAGATATAGGGTCATCCAACAGCCACCCTCTTAACCCAGGGCAACATTACCTCCCCAATGCACTTTATGGCGGCCTCCGAGTTGAGTCTGAGACTCCGTGGGAAAATGGAAACATAACGTCGCCATCACTAATGATCACTCTAAACACCTTTGTAATCACCATTAGACTCATCCAACTCTTTCCAAATTCTCTGAACTGCCCTTCAATACACACTCAGATATTCTGAAATGTTTGTATTGGAGTGAATGCCAAGCAGTACAGCATGTTGTTTCCGAATTTCTGGCAGAGTTAATTGCGTCATAGCCTTTTTTTCTCACAGACGGTGCCCAACTGACCCTACTTTACTCTGCAGTCGACAAAATAAATTAAACAATGCGCATGCGCGAAACTAAAATATAAAATGGCGACAATTTACCCATCGCATCCTGTATTTCGACATTTTTTATATTTACATACGAGCCCTCCCTGATACCGAAAGCTTTTCTTCCATAAATATAGTTTGCCTTCAAAATTATATTTTACCATAATAGGTAAGTGTGTGTGTGTGTGTGTGTGTGTGTGTGTTGGGGGTGGGGGTATTGGATAATTGATACAGTTTCAATTATTGAAATAATAAAGCGTAGAATTCATTATTTACTTAATATACTACCTCAAGCATTTGCAGCTCTCCGTGTGACATATTACATGCATGGAGTGATTGAAATTTGCAATCAATTTTATAGGCGGAAAATTCTATTAGATATTAGATTAAACAAATTGAAAAATCTGATAAACTATCAAAATGTACGGAGGATATAAAATTGAACTATTTTCACACCAGAAAATTGGCCAATTTAAAAATGATATGAAACCTTTTGAAAAGATGCGATTTCATGACATCTCAATACTAATCTTTATAAGAAAAATATGAAAAGTATTATTATTGTTATTCAAATGTTTACAGCAAAATAACAATTCTAATAAAGTCATAATATAACAAACGACAATATAACAATGTAAAAAAAAAACTAACAAAGTTGCATGTCGCAAGAAACTAAAATTGTAATAGCATCTTCTGGCATTTTGCTTTTATGTCAATTTGATATTCAAAAATTTAAATGCAATGTCAATCATTATCTTCTGTCTTCTTAATTCTTGTTCTTTTATTCTCCTCTCTCCTTAATAGTAGTTTTTCTCATATTCTCTAACACTCAATAACCACTTGCGCCCTAGTGGCTTTATTGCCTTTGATTTTCAAATAGCTAAATGCAATGTCAATCGTTATCTTTTGTGCTCTTAATTCTTGTTTTTTTATTGTCCACTCTACTTAATAGTAGTTTTTCTCATATTGTCTAACACTAAGTAACCCCCCACCTTGCGTCCTAGTGGCTTTATTGCCTTTCATCTTCAAAAATTGAAATGCTATGTTAATCGTTATCATCTGTCTTCTTAATTCTTGTTCTTTTATTGATTTATCTTCTGATTAATTCCTTCGGTAGTCATTAATTCTTTGCATCTTAGTGACTCTTTCGCCTTTGAGGTGACTCAAAAAAAATCTTTATTATCCCAGTTGAAAAAATATTTTCAACCAGGCAACTTTACTCTTAGTTAAATGAATTACTTTTTAATTAACTTCAAACTTTATTTAAATGAACACACAAAGAATACTGTATGCACCTTTTTGACCTTATTCAGGGTATATTCCACCCGGTTTTCAAATCATTTTAAGTGATTTTTTTTAGATATTTATAATTTAAATTTTGAATATTTGATTTCATTCGACATTTTGCGTGATCTTATGTATGGAATCACAAGCCACGATTATTATAATACTATTTAAATATCTAATCATAATTGACTCATCTTAGTACAATAAAATCCCATTTATAATAACAATATATATATATATATATATATATATATATATATTGCATGTAATATACTTGCAACATAGATATATAATCAATCATATATAAATCAATATTTAACCAACTAGAACTGATATTTATGCATGAAATCACTTTAAGCTTCATATACATCCTGTTCTTAAAGACGCCCATCTATTTCAAAGAAACATATCGACATTATAAAATGATAATTACGAAATGAAATTTTGTAACACTTTATTGAATTAACAAGAGTATCGTTCAATATGATGACATTTTTTTTTAATTCCTGAAGAGAGCCCAACGCATTCAGCATCGTTTCGAAACGCATTTTGTTGTCTGTAGTATTTTTTGTATGTCCTGCAACTTGTATGGAAAAATAAATCAACGTGACGTTTGGACAAATAAATGGAAATAAATGGGAAAAAGATTTGCCAACTTTCGGGGGGGGGTCTGTAATAATCGGCACCGTCGACGGCACTTCTCTTTTAATTCGAACCCCTGTTCTCATTTTAACTACCGTCTTTCTTTTTCGTGGAAACTCCTGAAAAGGGATCATTTAGAATTGTGAAATTGATTTTCATTCAATTCTAAAATATTCATCAGAACCATGATGAATCAAATTAATATATAAATCGTGTAGCGTGCCGTCTTTTAATTTTCAAAAATATTGATGAGAAAAAAAAATCTAGAGGTGGATCTTTTGAGCAACATTCTATTAAAGAAAAGCCAACATTTCCAGATGTTGTGCCGAAATGAAAAATTAAATATGAGCAGAAATTAGATAGATTAATATGTAAAAAAAAGTTACGATGCCACGGCCAAAAATTGACATGTTCCTGAAACACCAAAGCAAAGATATGTCAAAGCAGTCCGCTCTTTCAAGCAAACTTGTTGATGATGGTGATGTTAACCGTTTCTTTCTAAGGAAACATTTAGTATTACTTGACCGACATGACAGTACGGTTTTCGGTTGAAATTTATACAATTTTACACTTAAAACAATTTTTCAGTGGAGAAGGTTTCTCAAATCCAGTAGCTGTTATCGATCTTTCCAGTACTGATGGGGCTTTCCTTCCTAACCTTTTATTTGAAATGGTGGGGAGAGTACAGAAAAAAAATTATTTTCGCTACGAAACTTCGGCATTATTCTTTTCTTTTAAAAACCATTTAATGTCTATGCACATCCACAGACATACACGCGCATGCACTCTCTCATTCTCTCCCACTGTCACTGACACGCTTTCTTTCTCTCACATAGTCTCTCTCACACACACACACAGACACACACACCGTCTATATCTCGCCTACTCACGCTCTCTCTCTCTCTCACACACACACACACACACACACACACACACACACACACGTTATCGGTCTATAGTGTCCACATCCCACTTGCCTATTAGTTTTTTTTTCATTCCAACCCGCCCACGCGCAGTCACTTACTCACTCTCCCTCGCTCTCTCTCTATATATATACATACACGCTCTCTCTCTGTCTCTTTCTCTCTCTCTCTCTCTCTCGCTATGGCGCATAAGCACTCTCTTTTACAGACAGACACACTCTCTAACAGTCTTTCTCACAAAGTATCTTTCCGCTCTCTTTCACACACAGACACACTCTCTAATACACTGTCTCACACACACACTCCCTTTCTCCCTGGCACATACGCAATCTCTTTTGCACACAGACACAGTCTCTAACACACAGTCTCTCCCTCACACACACACACACTCATTTGCTGAAGTTAAGGGTCGTTATGTATTGCCAATGTTCAAGAAATTATTTGCATTTCAACTGGTTGAATATTAGTAAACCATCACAGTCGTTTTCCACGAAAATGGTATTTAAATTTTCTGCCATTATGCTGGAAGGGACGTTCACTGTGACGAAGCGGTGTAAAACACGCCAGATGAGAATTACCTAAATGAAAAGCTTCCAAGCTGCTAGATTATATGGGCAACGAACAGACAGAAGCAAGTTAAAAAGAAATCCTTTTGAATCTCCTTTCTTTGGCAATATATCAAAATTGCAAGTCTACCATTGGTAGATTGAATATAGAAGTAACAGACTATAACCAAGCTATGTCACCAGATCAAACCCTTTTCAATTTCTTTAGAGATATATCAAATAAGTCTATCAAATGAAGGTTACGTCTCTGGATAATTTAAATGAATATATACAATATGATGTACATAAATGAAAACAAAAAATATTCCAGGATGTTGTTTTGCAAAATGCTGATGAAGAATTTGAGCTCTTTGGGGAATGTCGTATCAAACACTAACTCCTGAGAATTCCTTGTATTACGAATCGTTCTAATCTATAATTTCTTTTCAGTTCGAATTTGCTTCATTAAAAGAGGACACTTTATGGACGCTCTGTATTATTTATAAGAACTTTCACTTTTCATGTAAATAGAAATCGCTTGTTTGTGTGTTTATATTATAATATCTGTGGCATTTTTCTTATTATAATATCTGTGGCATTTTTCTTGGATGCTATTTCCTGTAACCATTCCTGGAAGACACATCGCATCTAACGAATAATCATGCAAGAGAATACGAAATTGGAAGGTGACTTATTTTAATTGAACTGCTTACATTTAAAAAATAAACAGTAATTTATTATATCAATGATGTATGCAAATAAATATATATATATATATATATATATGTATATATATATATATATGTATGTATGTGTATGTATGTATGTATGTATGTAGGTGTATGTATGCATGTATGTGTATGTATGTATCTATGTATGTACGCATGTATATATATATATATGTGTGTGTGTGTGTGTGTGTGTGTGTGTGTGTGTGTGTGTGTGTGTGTGTGTGTGTGTGTATGCATGTATGTGTGGCTATGCAGGTCACTAGCGGGACTGGCATTTCACAAACATAAAAACTAAATGAGATCGCATACTCATACGTCGAAATCGGAAAATCCATATATATATATATATATATATATATATATATAGTCTGATGGACGTAACTTCCCAGAAAGATTCTGTTTTCCTATATTTGTATGAGTGCTTGTGTGTGTATGTGCTTTTGTGTGTGTGTGTGTGTGTGTGTGTGTGTGTGTGTGTGTGTGTGTGTGTGTGTGTGTGTGTGTGTGTGTGTGTGATGTTAGTAACGACTGATAAGAATACAAGACTAGAACTTTTTTATTGTTATAGTAATTGTCTATTCTCTTCTAAACTCAGATTAACATCTGCCAAATCATGGGTATGTGATTTCAATTTTTCGCTCAAATGTTCGATTTTATTCCTCTGAGAGATTCTGTTTTCACCCCTCGGAAAGTGGATCGTTTATATAGCTTCCTTGTAGTCTTCCGATTGTATCTCCTAAGTCTCACTATCACGCTGGTGTCATGTAATCACCCGCTTTTTAGTGAAGGTGTTACGTTATCTTGGGAATCCTGCACCTCGATAAAGGTTTCCCGTGATCTTACGGGAACCGATGCTTGTGATGTGGCCGTAAGACATACCACCTGCACATCCAAACATATAGCACCTGTTATTCCCAAGCGGTAACCCATCTATGTATTGACCAGTCTCGACGTTGCTTAACTTCGAGCCTGCTCAGTACTTAGATGCTTGACTGCTTGGGAGTATCAGGTGTTGTAAGTTTGGAAGTGTCGGTGGTGTAATGGACAACGGTGCTGAATTGTAAATCGTAGAGCCGTGTTCCAATTCCAGTTGGGGTCGTTATATTCACTTACACGGTATATTCACTTACACTTTCACTTCGGAAAGTTATGAAAGTACCTCTTATCCCCCAGCTATGGGTTAATTCGTAGAACTTGTATCAGTAAATTATTATTATATCTCCTCCAAAAATCTCTTACAAACTGAAAATATTTTCTAGGTTTAACCCTTTGAGTCCTGACCACCGCTTTACCGGTGGCAGGGAAAATGACTTAATGCCCAGCCACCGGTTAAACAGTCGGTAAACACTTGTGTTGTGTTTTTGCTATTGGTTGGATAGAGTGGGACACAAAGAAAGAATTCTGGCGATAAAGTGAAGGCATGAACTCATACTCTCTCACTGTTAAGTATAATACTGATAGTTTTTGTAACTATTTTTTTTGTAACTATATCTACCGTGAAACATTACATACCAATTATTTGAGATTTTTGACACAGGAGCTCAGGCAGAAGGCTGAAAATTGTTCAGGGATGCAAGGATCAAAGGCTTAATCATTTACAGTGGAGTCCATGGAAATAACGTAATGTCCAGCCACTGGTTGAACAGTGGTAGAGGAAAATGACTTAACGCCGAAGTACCGGTAGAACGGTGGGTAAATCGTGGCGTTGTGTTCTGCTATTGGTTGTCTTATTTGGATAGACTGGGACACAAAGAAAGAATTCTGGCGATAAAATGAAGGCATGAACTCATACTCTCTCACTGCTAAGTTTAATGCTGATAGTTTTTGTAACTATTTTTATATCTACCGTGAAACATTACAGACAATTATTAGCGAATTTTGACTCAGGAGCCCAGGAAGATTGTTCTGGAACGCAGGGCCCAAAGGATTAAATAACCTGTGACTGGTTCATAAGCGGTAAAAACCAAATCAATCAAAGGCGATAAGAAAAAATCTTATCGTGTCTGACCAAATGCCAACATATCTAATTCATATCTATGATGATTTGCTAAGCGTAGCTTACTAGTGGCACAAGGCCGAAAGTATGGAACCCCCAATGAGGATCTAATTCATATCTGTGGTTAATGTGAAAAGCGAAAAATAGTCTTATAACCCAGTATATATCTAAAATAAAATCCAGCGAAGTCTTTTCTTCTTAAAATAAATACACTTGTAAAATCCACGAAAGAAAACTCTCAGAAATCTGAACCCGATAGAAATGTGAGTGATTGAGTTGAAGACCTAGCCACAGTGGAGACATGTTACCGTTTAAATAAAAGGCAATAATAAGAATAACATCATGGATTTGCCTTCTTCAGAACACTTGAATCACAGCAGATAATTTTATTACCATGAAGTATTTTGATCATATCTTAATATCACAATTAACCTTATTCTCAGTAACGGCTGTTTGAATTTGCGTCAATGTATTCCTGTTAGCAATTGGTTAAGTGGTGATATCTCGATGTTGATTGGATAAAAATGAGAACTTTAAAAACACACTCTCCCCACCCCCACAACTAATCTCAGTCAACATCTTCTTTCCGTTAAAAAAAGAAGGATAATGCGTTTATATTAGTGCGGATTATGTTACTAGATAGCGGCTAGCAATGAGAATTTGGAGAGCCGAGTTCGAATTCTACTGAAGTTCGTTATAATCACTTAGACGTGAATACCCTTCGATGACATATAAATCTATCTTCCCCCAGCTATGGGTTAAATAGTAGAGCAGACTAGGTTCTTCAGTCTTGGTTGGCATCTAGTCAAAGAGAACGACAGTTCTGAGTTGGAAACTGTTTGGGCTAGCTCAATTTCTTTTTCTAGATCTGTTTGGAGAGGCTTCCTCTAGTTCCCGGGGCGTTTTTTTTTTTCTTTCGATAAGGACAGACATGTCGATAATCAAATTTTCTTTCTTTTCCTTCTCTCGAGTCTAATCATTGCCTAGATGGGTGACGGCTTTGTAATCCCAGCTGCTGTAATCTCGGAATTGTTAATCGGAGAGCCGAGTTCCAATTCCAGTTGGGTTCGTTATATTCACTTACGCGCAAATACTCTTGGGAAAGGTATGAATCCACCTTTTCTCTCCCAGCTATGGGTTAATTAGTAAAACTTGTATCACTAAATCTTTATTATCTAAAAATAATTTTACAATCTAAAAATATTTTTCTGATTTTTGATAAGCTGTAGAAAAAGTAATCAATCTAGTAATTAAAAACAAATAGCTACACAGACATGTCTTTTAGATTTATCTACATTCTCTGGGTTATAAGTATAAAGAAACTCTGCTGGCAACAAAGTGGGGGATCAGTTTACATATTGATTGTAAAGTAGAAGTGATCCCCCACTTTATACCCACATTATAATTTCGTTTGTTTATCAAATTCGGATTAGATTGAATCCACCTCTTCTCTCCCCAGTTATGAGTTAATTAGTAAGTCTTACATCATTAAATACTTTTTATCAAAAAAAATCTTACAATCTAAAAATATCTTCTGACTTTAAATAACCTAACGGTTTGATAAGCCGTAGAAAACGAAACATTCAATCAATGTACTTCTCATTATATCAAGCCTGTTGACCTTAATTTCTTTAAAAAGATGAAGCTATTATTATTATTATTATTATTATTATTATTAGTGGTGGTCCTGAGATTAAGGACGAACAACGAGATAGGGTTTTCAATATATTGAGTCGATTATCAGCGAAGGGAACTCCAGAACAGTAATAATTATAGGAACAGCGCGAACCGTGGCAGTTATTGCAAAACTAAGATCTGTCTGGAAAGTCTGTATTCAAAGATCAGTCTGTTGCCTGCTTTGAGCTCCTCAATTTTGCTGTACGCTAGCTAAACTTGGACATTAACAAAACTGTCACAATAGAAGCCAAGCATAAAATCTGAGATGCTATAGAATCGTCCCCGGAAACTCATTCGTTGGCGCCAAAATAAGTTGTTTTTGGTTTGTTTTTTTTATTTTCATCATGTCCTTCACTACTGTATTAGGTTTGTTGGTCATAATATCTTTATCACATGGGATTGACATATCCCAGAGAATAGTATCTTCTTCGTTTTCTGTTACAGCTGATAGCCCAAATGCGTAGCATTTATTAAAGTTCATTATTAGTAGTAGAATTATAAGTAGCCGTAGTAGAAGTAGCTGACGTATTTGCACGTCCACAAAAGATGTCTTGACACTGGATTATAGCAAATCACTTCTGTACTTTTCTGTGTATTCGAGACGGTTCTAATAATCCTGTCTTTGATATATTTTCAATTCAGTTCTTAATACTAATTTACCCCTGCTTTCGAAACGATGACATTTATAAAAGTGATCAATCGGAAACCGACTGAGCGGACTGGGTTAGCCGACCCGAAGATATTTACTGACTGGGTCTCGCCAGAAAGGTTACTCGCTGCTTTTTATCTGACACCATATCGCGAACACTTGGCTGCGATGCTTGTGCCTAGTATATGACTGCGTGTCATGATGGGTATATTGAGCTTTGTATATTTTCACCCCAAACTCAATTACTTTCAATGCTGCCCTCTGACGCAATAACAAGAGCCAAAAAAATACTATTATTACTACTACTACTACTACTAATAATAATAATAATAATAATAATAATAAAGAACAACCAAAGCCAATCGCCCAGACATTTTTATTAGAGACTGTAAACAAAAAATTGCCTCCCTGCAGACTGCAATGTATCTTTGAAGATCTTCAAAAAGCTATCAAAATACAAGGATCTTGAAATGGAAATCTCAAAAAATATAGCGCATGAGGACATCAATAAATCCAGTTGTAGATGGAGACCTCGGATTGGCTGGAAAAGATTCCAGTAGACTAATTGAATGGGATTCCTGGTAGCCCACGCCTTAAAGAAATACAAAAAAAAATTGTTCTGACGTGTGAAGCCCACACCTTACGAAGGGCTTTATCTATGTAAAATATGTGCGTTGTTATTTTTTTTAATTAATCAGCCGAAAATATCATGATGCCATTTCTGACGCTAGGTCTCTGGGCGAGATTCGGAAAGAAATGAGTACACAACAGAAATTAAAGGAATTAATAATAATAATAATAATAATAATAATAATAATAATAATAATAATAATGTGGTAACGATATAAACGCTCCATCATTAAAGACGCTGGGAAAATGGTCATCCACTTTTGATACCCCAGCAAATCTATCTATCTATCTATATATATATATATATATATATATATATATATATATATGTGTGTGTGTGTGTGTGTGTGTGTGTGTGTGTGTGTGTGTGTATATATATATATATATATATATATATATATATATATATATATATATATATATATATATAATGCTAACATCTTGATTATGTCATTATTTTCTCCACGAGTTATATGTGTTATCCATTTTAGTTGTTGCTACTGTTGTTCAAAGTCCTCCAAGTGATGTGGTTTCTGGTATTTGGTACAGTTCTTTGTTTATGATTCTGTAGCATCAGTTTCTCAATGTTCAAAGAAGGATGACCTTTGCCAAGAAACATCAGGCTTCACTCACTAAAAGCCTTTTTAACCAATGATCTTGGAAAGCGATGGTATAAATCTGACACTTTAGATATTTCTGGACAGGTTTTGGCACTTGTACTAAGTTTGTTATAACTAATCCATACATTTTAAGTGTCTGGAATTTGCTAATTTCACATCATGATTTTTTAACAAAAGATTGACTTTAATGCTTTCATCTCAATTCCAGTTCATAGATTCTGGTTTGGAAAGTTTTATATTGAATCCAATTTCTTGGAACACTTGGTAAAAGATGTTAGGGAAGTTTTATCTATGAGACAGGTTATGGGTCTATACTTCTTGAATTTGCATGAGACTATTCCCAGAACCCAACACAATCATTTAGTTTTCGTATTTTGAAGATTCCTCTGTGAATTTAATAAATTTTATACATGTGACATCGTTTTAGTTTTTCAAACTCTCTATTTAACCTGTTTAAAGATTTTTACTGTACATAAAGATGGAGATATTTCAAGGAAATGTATATAATTAAGAAAAATTATACTAGGATTCCATCAACAACAAATCCAATTGTACTAACAATCAGGGTCTGTTGGCTTGCAGTCTCTTGAGGTTTCAGGATGAAACTTACAGGCAGCTCCAAAAACAAACAGGCAGATTCAAAACTACAACAACAATAATAATAATGATAAAAATAACAATAATAAGAACAATAATAAAAGCAATAACAATAATAACAAAAATAATAAGCATAATAAGAACAATAATAAGAGTAATAATAAAAATAATAGCAATAACAATAATAATAACAATCTTAATATCAATGACAAATACAATAATAATATCAATAATAATAACGAAAGAAAATAACATTCGTAATAGAAATAATTAATACTAACACGAATAATAATAATATTATAACAATAATAATAACAATAACGATAATATTATATTATAATATAATGTTATACAATAATATATTATACCAATAATAAAATAATAATAACAATAACAATCATAATAATAACAATAATAAAAGCAAAAGCAATGATAATAACTAAATTAATAACAAGAACAATAATGTTAACAGTATTAATATTAACAATAATAATAGAAATAACAATAATACTAATACCAATAATAATAATAACAATCAAAACAACAATAATAACAAAAATAAAATAATCACATTATAATAAAAATAAAAATAATAAATGCAATTACAATAATGCAAGCAATTACAATAATAACAACAAAAATAATTACAAGAACAATAATAACAGTAATAATATTAACAATAATATTTAAAATAACAATAATATTAAACCGATAATAATAACAACAAAAAATGACTGTAATAACAACATTAAAATTAAAAATGATAACAATTACAATAATAAAGACAAAATAATATGTATAACAATAATAATAATAATAATAATAACAATCATAATATTAACAATAAAATTAATAACAATAATAAAAACAATAATATTAATAAAATAATAAGAACATTAATAACACTAATAATAGTAACAATAATCTTAATACTAATACTACTACTAATAATAATATTATCAATAAGAATTATAATAACAATAATGGCAACAATAAAAACAATTATAACTATAAAGCCAATAACAAAAACAGTAATGAAACAATAAAAAAAATAATAAATAACAATAATAATAACGATAATAATAATAATCTTTCATGAAGCCTCAGGACAATGACTGACTCAGTGAGTATATTGCGTGTAACTAGTTCTGTCCATATTTCAAAATGCTTATACGTATGAAATCTACCTTTGCTGTAAAGTGCGTGAGTTTCTATTCGTATATAAACTTATATATTCATATACTTCAGTTTAATTTCATGCATGACTTGTTTTTTTTTTTTTTTTTGTAGAGTTTTATTTTATTCCAACAAGAACCTGAGCTTTATTGTAAAAAGGATTTCTCGGCAGAAAAAGTGTGTTTAGTCAATTCCTCATTAATCACATCCTTAAAATACTTAATACAAAAAGCCAAGACTTGCAGGTGTATTACTCCGCATTTGCTTTGAATCATTACGACTATAAGGTATTTTCATATAATTCGAAAAATATCTCACAGCCAGGAGATATTACATCTTCATTACTACATATAAGCATCCAAGCGTGTTTATATATATACAGATATATATATATATATATATGTATGTATGTATGTATGTATGTAGGAAAGAAAATAATTTTCAGATACATTAAAAACTACGTATATATATATATATATATATATATATATATATATATATATATATATATATATATGTAGGAAAGAAAATAATTTCCATACGCATTATATTTGTCTATGTAATAAATATTTTCCCTATACTTTTTACATTTTATCTGAAGTGGGTGTCTCAATGTATACGCCCCCATATATATATATATATATATATATATATATATATATATATATATATATATATATTGGTATGAACGTTATTTTTAGTGGATACACATGTTCGTGGGAACATCTGTTTTTTCGTAAAATTAACAGGTCACCAGCCAAAACGACAGAAAATGTTTTTGAAAAAATATACTTCATTTTGTTTAATAAGAAAGTTTACTGTCTAGGCCAGTGGACATTAATTTCACTATATATATATATATATATATATATGTGTGTGTGTGTGTGTGTGTGTGTGTGTGTGTGTGTGTGTGTGTGTGTGTTGAATATGACTAACAAGGAAAATTTGATTAATTTTTTTTTAGTTTTCTATTATTCTTGCATTTGCAAATTCTTTAGCCATCTTCAAAAGGTTTCTTGTACATTTCATTTCACGGTTGTCTTGGAAGTTCAACAGAACATTTTTGAAACGAAAGTTTGCTGCTCAAAGTCCGTAACACAAATGCGAATATAAACGTCGACCATGCTGACCACATATGGAGAGAAAATGGAGATCAACGTCCTCTGCCGGATGAAATTGAAATAACCAAGATCATCACTTGAAAATACGAAAATTTAATGAATCAGCATATATGCCAGGCTACAAAATCTCCTAAGGCGGCCAGACATAGAAATGAATAAAATATATGAACACAGAGTTCTAGTGGGAAATAACACTAATAACTGTAATAGGCACTCTTCTAAAATAAAAATAAAAACAATTTCATCATCAAACCAGCCGTTACTGTCGAGATCAGTTTCAATTTATGCTTTAAGATTCCTGACGTACTTATAAGAAAGTCTCCAATGGACACCTCCTTTCTTGTAATTGTCACAAACTCGCAATTTAAGAGTGGAGTTCTCTTCATTACCCACTGCTACAAATAGACATTTTGACTTATCTAATGTATTCCATATTGGTCAGACTAATTAAGATGTAGTCCTGTCTAAAGCCAACAAAAGAATTAGCTGAACTCATGTAGGAATAAAAACCGCCGAAGACATCCCCATTCGAAGCAAATCCAATTTTACCACTAAGTCCTGAAGCTTAGAAAATCAACTAGTAAGACTGCATTCTTTGCAATAGTTTGTCAATTTCGGAAACATCTATGGCGGGCGCATTGTACACCGACACACAAAATAAAGGTGACAAGTTCTGCATTGGAATTACAATTCTCATATAGGAACGGCAGTGCAACAACTGTAGGAAAAGAACTTGATTATTGCCAATCCCTATCACTTTGCAATCATTGGCTGGAGAGGAATGGAACAGATTCGCGGTTACATCACTGAGCGACCCAAGAAAGTGAGGGATATATGTCAGCCGATTTCAGGAAATAAACATGGGAAGAACGTCTACACAAACGTCATCGAACCAATCTTCAGAAACGCCAACATACAGATTGACTATTCTGGGTTCGGTTCGAAATACAAATAAGTATCACCTGAAGAAGTCTGGAACGTATAACAGTCCTAAAAATGTAAATAGTATAAATAGTTACAATACCTTAACTCGGAAATATACACAGGTCCTGAAGAAGGACGGAACGTACAGCGGCCGAAACGAGTAGGATATGGGCAATAAAGATCAGGACAACGGTCCGAACAATGTATGTAAATAGTGTAAATACCTCATGTCAGGAATATAGACAGCCACTGAAAGATCGGTACGGGCACGATATATATATATATATATATATATATATATAAAGAAAGAACAGTAAGATATATAATCCGTGTTCTTATAGATATTTTTATTTTTACAAAATAGTGCTCAATGTAAATTTACAGAGCATAATTATCATAATTTAATTAATATTATAATTTAATTACAAAATTAAATTCGAAGCTTTTAGCTTCCATTTTTGAAACATGGTTAGAACTGTGTAGCGAAAAAACCATATTTAAATCAGTTAATTTATAATATATATATATATATATATATATATATATATATATACCTGTTAGTTTTGTTTTCGCACTAGAAGACTAAATAAATTATAATTGAACAAGGCTTCTATTATACAAGGGCTTAGTAAAGCCCTAATTGTACAATAAGATTTGTCAACTTGAGAAGTTCGCCGTAAATGGTAATAAAACATGGCGTAAAAGTGCGAATAATTGTGTGCTTGACGTCCCTCAAGGATCGAGACGTTCATTTTAAGTTCGTGGAAATAAGCAAAATCGTGCATAGCGATAACCATGTCCTTTATCGGAATGACGAACTAATGGTGGTAAGAGAAGAGAAGTGGTAATATAAGAAAGGAATTATTTAAATCCTCCAAAGATAAGGGTTTTGATATTGATATATAAATCAAACTTTATTCAGTACCTTGTCATTGATTTGGATCTGATGAATGAAAACGTCTCCCCATACATGAAACCCGACAGTAAATTGATCGACATAAATAATAAACCCAACCACTCCAAAACAATAATTAATCATCTCCCTAAATGTAATTTTATGTAAACTTTCCAAATATTCTTCGAATTTAACAATTATCGAAGAGAGAATATGAGGATGCTTTGCAGGAAGTGGATTGTTTAACCCTGTTATAACAATAACAGCTCGGAGACAGAAAGGAAAATAAAAAAAAAGAAATCTCATTTGGTTTATACGCTCCCACCACCACTTCAATTTAGAAGTGAAATCCCATATTGGTAAAATCTTCTTGAAAATATGATATAAGCACTTTCCCGAAAAATCCATGCTGCAAAAGATTTTCAAAAGAAACACTGTAAAGCTTAGTTGCAGTTCTACTAGTAACATGGGAAAATAATTAAAGAGCAAAACATCAAAAACACAAGCAGAAGCGGAGCAGAGACTGGTACGGTCGAGCAAAGCTACACTTGCCAAAGCGTAACAGATTTCCCATTAAACGGTAATTGTAAGTTAGAGAGTGTGATATACAAGGCCACTATAGGACATGAAAACGGCCAAGAAAAAGAATACATTGCATCCCCAGAGGGTATGTTTGAAACTTGGAGAAAGACAAAAATAGTAATGAAACTTGTCAGTTATGCGTGAGAGGTGATAGAAAAGAATGATAAAAGCCGCAACATTAAATGGAATATATTGAAAAATCCCAACCTTGTAAAATCGGGGCGGGGTGTACAAACTATGAGTATATTTTTTTTTTTTTTGTATGTGTGTGTGTTTTAAATATTTTGTTTGGAGTGTTTATTCCGAGTACCACGTGTTGAGTTCAACTGGAATTCGAATGAGCGTTTTTGAGTTTTTTAAAAAAACTTTCAACACAATTCCTACGGGTGACATTGATAGTACTGTACTGTACTGATGCGGCATTCACCCTGGGCGGATTGAGCTGGCTTCTTCCTGTTATGATAAGAAGATTCTTGGGATAAATTACAGAAGTAGGGTACCCAGGCCTACTCGGATAACGTTCTTGCTTGCCGCGGGATTCCCACAGACGCAGAGACAGGAACGACCAGAAGCCGCCGGTTACCGATGCAGACGCTCCTTGGATTTTCACCAGAGCCCTTGTTAGCCGGCGTGTGTGTCAGACCTGTCCGCCTTTGGGTGGCCCTACCAGGAACGAAGTTCCGGGCGGCATAGCTCTGACACTACCGTTTACACCCCCCCACCGACTGTGAGGTAAGGGTTGGACTTAGGGGCTTACAGTGTTTCAGCGTGATTTGACCGTAAGCATTGACATTGATAGTGGATATTTAATATACAGGGCCTCTCTCATAGCGATATGTTTCCGGTTATATATATATATATATATATATATATATATATACGACACTCTTCCTTTCCTAGATATCATATTACATAGAAATAATAATGAACTCAATTTTGTCGTACAGAGAATTGAAATCCAGACCGTTAGGCTCATACCAACTGTACCAACGCGCCTCGGTAACGAATAGGCAACGAATTAAACTAGATATAGCGGCACTCGATCACATATTCCATGGCAGAAAGCATCCGAATTTCCCTTGCCCATAGGACTGTGCTCCACGACTACCATCCCAAACTGCTCCAACTGGAGCATTATATATATAGAAACATACATATACATATACATATATATATATGCGTGTGTGTGTGTGTGTGTGTTGGTCTGTCTGTCTCTGTATGTGTTGGTGTGTGGATGTGTGCGAGCAAAGTGGTAATGTTATGAAGACGCAAGGTGTTATTGAAAAATGTATGAGGAGGAACGAAGTCCAACCAAAATGATTATCTCATGTTTCAATTTCAAGCTCCTCGGGGTATTTCCCATTTATCACTTTGTGTTAGAAAAAGATAATTTTTGCATATATATATATATATATATATATATATATATATATATATATATATAAAACATCAAAATACATAAGAAAAATCAATTCCTTTTAATAATATATCGGAAGACATAAGAAAAATGAATTCCTTTTAATAATATGTGAAAAATATCCACTCTTTGCCTAATGAATATTGCCAAACCGGAAAGCTGTATAATATATATTTTTCTTAAAAAGTTCAAATTACAACCAAAACCTTTTGCGGTTTCTCTTCTTTTAATATATACACTTTTCTCTCGTCGGAACAACTTATAACCTCCATATATATATATATATATATATATATATATATATATATATATATATATATATGTATTAATATAAATATAAAATTTGTCACTTAGCTGGTTGATGTTATATTCAGCAGCCGACTCCAGATTTCCTTAGACGAACTTTTTGTAATCGCTTTATCCACTCATCAGGAGATAGCATCAATTGTCTACCGCTTATCTCATTTTCGTTAATTTTATATTAAGCTAGAAAATTAATGTATGCGCTTTTTTAATGGCGCAAGATTGATTTTTTCATCTTTGTGTGTTTGTACGTGTCTGTATGTATATATGCATGTAAGTATATATGTTTGTGGCTATTTCTTTTTTTCATAATTTCCCTGTCTTATTATACTATATCTGTATTCCTTTTCCTTCTCTCTCTCTCTCTCTCTCTCTCTCTCTGCCACTGTCTTTCGGCTATGAGATAGCAATCTATCTATCTAGCTAGCTAGCTATCAATCTATCTGTCTATCTATCTAGCTATCAATCTATCTAGCTAGCTAGCTAACTAGCTATCAATCTATCTAGCTAGCTATGAATCAATCAATCTATCTAGCTATCAATCTATCTATCTAGCTAGCTAGCTAGATAGATAGCTATGAATCAATCAATCTATCTAGCTATCAATCTATCTATCTAGCTAGCTAGCTAGATAGATAGCTATGAATCAATCAATCTATCTAGCTATCAATCTATCTATCTAGCTAGCTAGCTAGTAGCTAGCTAGGTAGCTTGCTATCTATCTATCTATCTATCTATCTATCTATCTATCTATCTGCCAGTCTATCTAGCTATCAATCTATCTAACTAGCTAGCTAGCTATTAATCTATCAATCAATCAATCTATCTAGCTATCAATCTAGCTAGCTAGCTAGCTAGATAGATAGATAGCTATGAATCAATCAATCTATCTAGCTATCAATCTATCTAGCTAGCTAGCTAGCTAGTAGCTAGCTAGGTAGCTTGCTATCTATCTATCTATCTATCTATCTATCTGCCAGTCTATCTAGCTATCAATCTATCTAACTAGCTAGCTAGCTATTAATCTATCAATCAATCAATCTATCTAGCTATCAATCTATCTATCAATCTATCTATCAATATCTCGAGCTATCAATCTGTCTGTCTAGCTATCAGTCAATCTATCTAGCTATCAATCTATCTAGCTAGCTAGCTAGCTAGATAGATAGATAGATAGATAGATAGATAGATAGTCTGATTATCGTTTAAAGACTGAAAATGACAGTGTTGAAAACTATGTCCACAATGAATATATCTACAAAAAACCTCGGTTGGCTCAACTTGTAATATAACAAATTGATGTCCAAGTAAAAACTGGAAATAAAAAAAGAAAGAACCAATCTTCTCGTCAATTGATTGAAGTCCAAGTAGAGCAAAAACTCAAATAATCCTAAGAGCCAGGCAAACCTACATAGCTTTCACCTAAACAGATCTTCAGGGTAAAACTGGCTCTAGGTAGGTTTCCCTGGCTCCTTATATATATATATATATATATATATATATATATATATATATATATATATATATATGAATTAAATAAAGAAGTGTGAGCAACCACATATATAAAATCACGTTTTCTTTTTAGGTTTACAGCATATTTTTCTCTTTGCTTTTAGTTTGGGACGTGCAAATGGTGTGCAGGTGGTGTGCAGGTGTTGTACAGGTGGTGTGCAGGTGTTGTACAGGTGGTGTGCAGGTGTTGTACAGGTTATGTGCAGGTGGTGTGCAGGTAGTGTGCAGGTGTTGTACAGGTGGTGTGCAGGTGGTGTGCAGGTGTTGTACAGGTCATGTGCAGGTGATACACATGTGACGTGCAGATGATATATTGGATAGCGACTTGGAATGAGATTTCAGAGAACGGAGTTTGAAATACAATCGAGTTCGTTGCACTCACTTAGCTTTGAAGAAGAGAATGAATCCATGTCTCTCCCTCATGTATGGGTTAAATAGTAGCATTTGTATCTGAGAAAAACTTGTCATTGTTATTCTCAATTTAGTTTTATAATATTTCTTATTTTATTTTACATTTGTAAGTATTGTTAGATACATATGATTGTATTTGACATCGTTATGGGGTCGCAATCGCTGAATGTTTGTGTCAAATTGTCGTATGTTTGATGAGTAGTCCTGATGATTGTGTTTAGCATGAAACAGTCTGTCGCCTCTGAGTGTGAACTTCTGTGTTCACTTTTATATTTAGATAAGCTCTATCTCTGATACTGAGCACCCTATCCCATAAATAGAGCATAACTTAAAACTATATTTTTAAACAAACTTTATAAATAGCTACAAAGGACAAGAAATTGTAGAGAGTAATGATCGCCAACGTCCTGGAGGGACACGGCACTTAGAAGAAGAAGAATGAGATTGAGTGGATGTTTGCCAGAACAGGAATTAGGAGAGATAACAAGAAGACAAACTTTACGAAGTGCTAGAAAGGACAAGAAATTGTGGAGAGCCATGATCACCAACTTTACGAATGACGGAAACACAGAAGAAGAATGTAAAAGGAATGCTTGAAAAATCACAGGACATATTTAGGTCAAGAGGGACAGAAGGAGTCACCAATTAACCTACCTAACGAGTCTAGGAGTGGGGAAGATAGTCAAGATGCAAACGTTGCTAAGGGTAGGAAGTTGTGGAGAGTCATGATCATTCACGACATATAGAAGAACTATTACACTGGCAAGCTGTTATAAAATGCCTAAGTAAAATGGCATTTTAAATGAAAGACTGGAAGAATGACTAACGCAATAACCAAAGTAGGCGGAAGTCCTTCAAATATGAAGCATATGAAGCATATCTATATCTATAAAAGGCAGGATGTGTGTGTGTGTGTGTGTGTGTGTGTGTGTGTGTGTGTGTGTGTGTGTGTGTGTGTGTGTGTGTGAATGCACGGCCGCAATTTTCGACAGATTTGCACCAAAATTTACATGCACATGCTCCTATTTAGTGGGAAGGCCAAGACCGACTTTGCATTTCCCAACTCCCATCGATAGTGGAAATAATCGATTTTTTCATGCTTTTACGGAAGTTTTCATGTAGTTTGCGGCCATTTCCTACTGACCAGAGTGAGAGCCTATAGCTGGCTGCCACGAATAGGCAGGAACATTCTATCGGCCAGCGTGAGAGCCAACAGCTGACTTACACGAATGTTAACTAGCATGCTAGCACGCAAAAAAATCGATAGCTGCATTCGTCACAAGTGGGAAAAATTTAAATCTGAATGGCACTTTACTCCATTCGCTTGCTTAAACTCACCGCTGATTCTGATTCCGCAGAACTGGGTTGGGTGTGAAAAAGTATTTGTTGTTAACATTCTTTTTTCATTCGGTTTTTCCAATTACGAGTCCTTTTTTAAAGCTGATCGTTTTGTGTTCATTTTGCTTAGTTCTTTTTTCGTAACAATAATGTTTAGTATAGAGCTTAGAAAAAATTCGCAGTGTGAGATAGGCAAGAAGTAAGGCATGTAGCAACATCAGCACGGCAAAGGGCACTCCTTTAAAGGCAAGAAAGGGCAAAAATATTTTAAGTCAAGTGATAGCGATTGCTGTATGAGTCGTACGATTTTTGAACCAAGCACGGGCAACGCCGGGCCATGCTGCTAGTCGTTAAATATTTTCTTTAATGAAATGATCAAAGAAAGTGGACTGCTTCTTTTCTCTGTTAATCTACAATTCAAATCTTACTATTATATTTACACTCAGACCATTATGCTCATCTTTGGTCTTTTATTATAACAACGTTTCGATTCTTGCGCTTTCCGGTATTCTTCAGATGCATGTTGACCGAGGTAATATTCAAGGAACTTTGAACTGAAGCCTTTGTTCTCTACCCTGGTGGTAGAGAAAAAATGACGTAATACCCAGCCACCGGTTGAACAGTGGTAAAGAAAAATGACAATACACAGCTACCGGTTAAACGGGGCGTAAACATTTGTAACTATTTTTATATCTACTGTGAAACATTATATACCAATTATTTGCGAATTTTGACTCAGGAGCTGAGGCAGAAGGTGTAAAATTGTTCAGGAATGCAGGGATCAAAGGGTTAATCAAGAGTAATAGATAGTTTTCTTATTTCGTTGGTCATATCCCAGGATATCATTTCATCGCTATCAAAGACAATAAAACCACTAAGGCATAATGGGTTACTGATTGTTAAAGAATATAAAACAAAATATATACTATTAACATTTAGTACATTATTATCGATAAGTATTCCTGTTTTACTGCATTTTTTTTCAAGGTTTCTTTACTGCAATAATTCAGTTCCTGATTTCAGTTAAGAGTATTTTCTTCTACCATCATTTGGAGTTCAGAGTTGCCTGGAGGAGAAATGTTTGGCTCTATAATGTCGCCTACAATGCTCTAAAGGTTAAGAAGAAAGACAATAAAAGGACAAGAAGATAGAAGATAATGATTGACATTGCATTTTACATTTTTGAATATCAAAATTCACTGAGAAGTAAGAAGCCGAAAGAGAGTTCCACAAGAGAGAAGTGCGAGAAAATAATCTGTTAGAATAAAACTTACGGTTACATCTAGCCATTTCAAATGTAAAATGATGAGACCTTGCGCTTAAATTCATAAAGTCTAGGTATCATATAGGAAAGTTCATCAGAACAATTACGATGAAAATATTTATAGAAAAGGCAGAGAGAGGCTACGTTTCGACAGCTGAAAAGTGACTGAAACCGAGAGGCCATGTTAGGACGAATAAAAGTGCAGATTTTTCTTTGAATTTTAGCAAGAGTCACTAAATATATATCAGGCACACGAGACCAGATGTGGCAGCAATTTCCAAAAGATTAACGAATGGTAGGCTATTAAAAAAGTAAGATAGATTCTGGAGATAATTTTTTTTTTCAAGCACGATATAGTGAACCAAAGTTCTGAATTGCAGACTTTGATTCAATCTTCTCTTTCTGCTTCATGTCAGCTAAAAACGTTAGTCCGAGAAAGGGCAATGAGCCAATGTCTTGGAGGTTAACATCAGCCATGATGATGGAAGTTAAAAAAAGAAATCTCTCAAACGATTAAGAGGCTGTGCTTTTGTTTTGGCACTGTTAAAATTAAACTACAGTGTAACCCGGATATAAGAGAAACCCGGATATAAGAGAAACCCGGATATAAGAAAAACCCGGATATAAGAGAGATTTTCTCTGGTCCCAAATTAGAGCCTGTGTTAATGTATATAAAATAGACCAAACCCGGATATAAGAGAAACCCGGATATAAGAGAAACCCGGATATAAGAGACTTCTTCTCCGGTCTCGACAACTCTCTTACATCCGGGTTACACAGTACTTCCTTAAAATCGTCTTTTAAAAGCACTAGTCATTTAGTTCTATACGGTGGAAATTAAGATATTTTCTATGATTGATAACCGGACTATTGTCAAATAATTATGTCTTTTTAAAAATTAAGTTATTACAATATACTATTCTTGAATACTATATATGATATACCATTTAATATATTAAATTACTTTCGGTTTTAATTTTAATAAATATAGAACCTCTTGGAGTTGGGTGGGGGGCAAGTTAGTAACAAAGAAATCTGAAGGTAAACACGGAAACAAAAAGATCGCTTATACTCAGAAAGAGAAAGAGATAGCTGAAATTTCTTGGACACATACTAAAGAAAGACGACCTAGAGAATTCGATACCCACAGGACATAAGTCAAGCAAAAGAAACGGGGAAAGCATCGAGCCGTCTAAAACCAGATTGTGCGAATGGATAACGCAAGGGAGGTAGGAGGCTTGGTAAAGAGACAAACATTGCTAAGAGCTACAACAGATAGGAAGTTGTTGAGGTCCATGATCGGCGACGTCTTGAAAGGATACCGAATATAGAAGGAGAATTTCTTAAGAATTCCTCTATATTTTTAGAAGGTTACAAAATGTTTTGCCTACTGTTTCTGTCAATGACCCTATCTCTTTTGAAAGTTTTCAAGTGGGGTGAGCAGGATTAGGTTTAAATGTCTCATAATAGGAAAATGATCGTCGTTCATGTCTTACTCTTTTCTTTTTTTTTTTTGAAGGGACACGTCACCAGCCTTAAAACACTTAAACTGGTTTCAGTTTTATCTTCTTTCGTTTCCTTCCACTTACAATTGCGAGCGGAGATTTTGAGGCCCATTTTAAAATAAAATTGCCAATACTTGTATCCGCTATTACAAAATCTGAAACAAAAGCTAGTGTTAAATAGTACTGAGAATTATATATATATATATATATGTGTGTGTGTGTGTGTGTGTGTGAAACAAGCAACTTTAACAGTTCATAGTGATTATAATTTATTTCCTTAGAATCGAAATTCGATTCTAATTCCTGAGATCAACATTTGCAAACCTATGGTATGAAAATGCCGATCTGAGAAATTAAAATCGAATTTCGATTCTAAGGAAATAAATTATAATCACCATGAACTGTTAAAGTTGTCTATTTCTTAAAATGATTAATATATGCTCTGTTTTTACATTGATTATATCCTCCCTGAAATTATCAATGCGGACTGCCAAAAACATCATACACATATATAGGTAATAATCTGTTGGTATATAATCCAAATGAATCTTAATAATATAATATATTAAAACTGTGCCAGAAAAGAGCTCAATGTATTTCTTATAACAGAGCATATAAATTACATAGAATTGAAATCGAAATTTATCCTATTCGAATAGCTATTTAAACAAACAAGTCGTTGGCATTATCAAGTGTGAAGAAATAACATATATACACGGTTTTCATAAATTCGTGTGCACTTTAAAAAATTTATAACTTCATTTGTATTTGCGATAGAAATGATCTGTAAAAAATGTTATAAAGTTTAATGTACCTAGTTTTAAGTATAGCTAAAATAACTAATGTGATCTCAGGCATTACTGTAAATCAGTTGGCATATGTTTTCTGTGAACTGCAAAATTGTATTACCCTTTGTATTGCTAATGATGGTGGACATGTGGAAACTTAAATAAAATTTCAATAAAACCTTAAAAATATAGATTTACTTCTTTCTAATCCTTTTTACAAATTATTTCTATCGCAAATACAAATAAAGTTATAAAGTATTTAAAGTGCACACGAACTTTATGGACACCCTGTGTGTGTGTGTGTGTGTGTGTGTGTGTGTGTGTGTGTGTGTGTGTGTGTGTGTGTGTGTGTGTGTGTGTGTGTGTGTGTGTGTGTGTGTGAGTGTGTGTGTGTATGTGTGTGTGCGTGCGTGTGTGTGTGTAAGTGCGTGTGTATGTGAGTGTGTGTGCGTGTGTGTGCGTGTGAGTGTGTGTGTGTGTGTGTATGTGCGTGTGTGTGCGTGTGTGTGCGTGTGAGTGTGTGTGTGTGTGCGTGCGTGTGTGTGTGTGTAGTCCTTAGTGGAAAGCGCTCAATATCAATTGTATGGATATGAGTTTGTGACCCTGTGTTTCATGCTTTTGCGATCATCAGAAAAACTGACTTTTTTTTTTTAAATTGAATCTATTTATGCTTGTTTGACTACACATATAGCCTGACGTGCTATACCATTTAGCTACAGAGGAATCGTCTATTTAACAAGGTTAAATTACTGTTTATGAACTAGACGCTTTCTCTGTAGCTAAATGGTATAGCACATCAGGCTCCATGGCAATTCCGTGTAGGATACAGTTTCGATTCCTGACAGAGGACACATATTTTCTTTGAGATTTTTCGGATATTCAGGCCGATAAATGTTATTAATACTGTTTATTATAAACAGAGTATTTACTTAAATATTTGTATCTATAAAAATAACGTATAAACAATACACACACACACATATATATATATATATATATATATATATATATATATATATATACTGGACTCTCCCTTTGTTTTCGACGTATGAGAGTCAAGCCTTTGAGTTCTTAGAACCATCAGCCAGACTACCCGCACATAACATTTGATTATAGCGGTGAAGGCTTGTTCAGAACCAACCAGTTTTTGGTATAGCCAAACACAGAATACTGGAGCACAGTAAACGACCCTCCGCAGGTTTTGAATTCAGAATTTGCCAGCAAGGCTATAGAACATAGTATGCCCTACTATTTACCTATAGATGGTGTTGCGGGGTGGTATAGAAGAGATGGATTCATACCATTTCCAAGCGTATTAGAACCTAAGGGAATATTATGAGCTCAACAGGAACCCTGCTCTCCGATTCCTCAATCTGGGCCGCAATCCATTCCTCTGCCGTGCTTAATAAAAGACTATCCCAGACTAATTAAGGCATTAAAGACACAAAGGGTTACTGAATTGAAGAGAACAATAAGAATTACTGAGGAATTAAGAAGACTGAAGATAACCAATTAACATTGCATTTATATTTTTGAAGATCAAGTTTATCGCACAGCAAACAGCAGGAAGACATTTGCCCAAGCGAGAACTGTGAGAGAAGAAAATGTAAACATAAAACTTGCGGTTAAATTTAGCCATTTCATCTGTAAAATGATAAGAACTTGCTGTCAATCGAGTACAATCTAGTAAAATGCTTGTGCTCTTAGTTTTGATTTTTATTTTTCATTTTTTACTAAAATCTTCATGATGTCATTTCTGACCTTAAGTCTCTGGTTGAACCGGGAAGGTTATAAGGAAACAACAGAAATCAAAGGAAATAATAATAATAATAATAATAATAATAATAATAATAATAATAATAAAGTGGAAATAATTGAAAATAATTGAAATTTGAGATGGAAACATCACGGGAATGCAAACTAATATCATGGTGATTCCAGTGGTCATTGGTGCACTTGGATCAATCCCATTAAAACTCTGTAACTTCCTTGACCAACAGAGGATACTATATAAATTTGAAGTCATCCAGAAAATCGGCGATTTTGGACACGGCGCTTATTTTGAGGAAAGTGTTGTTTATCAGTGCTCCTTGTGGTAACTTGACAGATAACTTAATTTAGCCGGTGTATTCAAAAACTTACACTGTGTGACAAAATATAATAATAATGATGACAAATAATAATAATAATAATAATAAAAATAATAATGTCTTATTGACATGGCGTTTCCTGCAACTTTTAATGTATCTTTGAAAAGTTTTAAAAAAACTATCAAAATACAAGGATCTATGAAAAATGTGCGTGTGTGTGCGTGCGTTTCTGTGTGCGTATTTTAATTGGTCACTGGAAAATGTCAGGATGCCATTTCTGACCTTAGATCTCTGGGCGTGACCCGGAAAGAAATGTGTACTTACCAGAAATCAAAGGAAATAATAATAATAATAATAATAATAATAATAAAACAAATTCAATAATGCTTATTAAAAGATGTGTCCTTATATGTTTATATGTACATTGAAAAGACTGAAAAAGAATAGGAAGAAGAAAGAAAAGAAGAAAAGAAAGAAGAAAGAAAAGAAGAAAAGGAAAAAGAAAGGAAAAAGAAAAAAAAGAAATCGATTATTCAAATTTAACTTCGTCACGTTGTGGCGATTTTGAATATTGAAAAGTTGTGACGTGTTTGACAGTGTCTAGCATTGCAAAATTTCAAATTTGAAAATGTGTTTAGCATCGATGATTAAGGTTCTTGCAGTAGGGTATAAACATGGGATCTGTTAATAATACAACACTTTTATCTGACCCTTCTGAGCGGCATGTCCGCGATGTTCGAAGTTTGAGCTGACAAGTATTTGAACAAGTCTTTAAGAAGATATATAAGAATATATATTTACAGTCAACGGTAAAAGTAACTCCCTTTTTTATTTAATAACTTTTATCAAACCAAAATAAATTACCGTATTTCAAGAAAATTTATAAGAATTGTAACAATCAAAACATGATTTATCATAATTAACAGACATGTTCAAAATAAATCACATTTCATGTTTAATACAACGCTGAATCATATCAACAACACTTCTACAAACCATTTCTACACTAATTTCAAAAACATTTAGCAGAAATTGCATGTTTTAATTCGGGAATTGTTTTCGGTTTGAGCCAGTAAAGAAGATCTGGTGGTGTTAGGTCTGGTGGTGTCCGGTCTGGTGGCGTTAGGTTTGGTGGTGTTCGGTCTGGTGGTATCAGGTCTGGTTCGTGTTAGGTCTGGTAGTGTTAGGTCTGGCGGTAATAGGTCTGGTGGTGACAGGTCTGGTAGTGTTGAGTCTGGTGGTGTCAGGTTTGATGGTGTTAGGTCTAGTGGCGTCAGGTCTAGTGATGTTAGGTCTGGTGATGTTAGGTCTGGTAGTGTTATGTCTAGTGGTGTCAGGTCTGGTATTGTTACGTCTGGTGGTGTCAGGTCTGGTAGTGTTAGATCTAGTGGTTTCTAGTCTAGTAGCGTTAGGTCTGGTGGTGTCAGGTCTGGTACTGTTAGGTCTGATGGTGTCAGGTCTGGTAATGTTAGGTCTGGTGGTGTTAGCTCTGGTGGTGTCAGGTCTGGTGTCAAGTCTGGTGACTGTAACGGACACTCAGTTGCTTCACGTCGTCATATGCACCTCAGCACCAACAAAAGAGGTGTTACTTTTGGCATATCTTGAATGTATGTGCGTATATATGCATGCGTGTACAAACGTTTGTGCCTGCTTGCGTGTTTGTGGGTTTAAAAATCCAGATATAAATAAAATCTTATCTCAAATTAAACAACATCAATTCATATATATATATATATATATATATATATATATATATATATCCGGGTACGATGAGAATGAATAGAGTATAATTCCAACGTTCTTAACATTTAATCTAAAATTAATTTTAATTCACAAGATTTTCTTGTAATATCTTTATATATATATATATATATATATATATATATATATATATATATATATATATATATATGGGAGAAAAGAACAGGTGGAGTAAAATTCGACTCTTCAGCATTTACTTTTTAAAAAAGTGCACAATACAAAAGTAGAGCAATATATCATGTTTCAATACTTTAATTGTACTTCTTCAGTCGATGTAATTGCTTTTATTATAATCTTTTATAATAAAAACAATATAAATGTATATATATATACATATATATATTGTTTTTATTATAATCTTTTATAGCAAAAAACTATATATATATATATATATATATATATATATATATATATATATATATAATATTAACTTTATTCTGTCATAGATAGATTTCAGATGTGTAACTGAAATTAACTTTGGAGTAAAACATCATTATTTTTTATATACTTTTTATCGTTATGTTAATATGTACGCAGTTTGCCAGTAAGTTCAGAAAAGACGTCCAAATTCAAATGAGAAATTCTGTCATATAACACCTTCAAAAATGAAATCACTTGCCTAAAAATTGTTTGCCCATAACTTGACAGAACTTATTTCTTACATAAACCTCCATCGTGTTTCAAGTCATCAGACGCCGAAAATATTAAAACAGAAGCTATATCAGAAAATATAGATTAAAGGATTTCTGTTAAGTACTTACACGAAAAATACACGAGCAAATCAATATAAAATGAATCGAATACTATGTAAAAAATGCATACACTATCGTGTATCTCGAAAATTTAATGGGGATGGTAATATTAGCCGTTTCCTTATAAGGAAACATTTAACTTTCGTTGACTGAGCAGCCAGTAACTACTCTCGGATGAAATTTATATCATCATTCTCTCAATTTTTCAGGAAAATAGCTTTTCAGTAGCTGTTATCGCTCTTTCCATTATTAATGGGGGTTTCCTTTCTAACCTTTTATCTGTAGTGTGGAATGTCAACATCTTGATTTTTTCATTATTTTCTCTTTAAGTTGCATAATCGTAATATTAGCTGTTTCCTTATGAGGAAATATTTGGCATTCATTGACCGATTCAGTGCTGCTGTCGGTTGAAATCTATACAATCTTTCTCTATAAACAATATTTTCAGAAAATAGGTTTCTCAAGTCGAGTACTTGTTATTGTTCCTTTCAGTTCTTTCCAGTATCACTGAGGAAGTTTCCTTCCTAACCTTTTAATTGATGTAGTGGGAAATGTTAACATGTTTATTTACGTCATGATTTTCTCAGTAAGTTACATGTGCTATCCATTTTAGTTGTTGCCGCTGTTGAAAGTCCCTAAGGTTTCTGTTATGTGGTACAATTTTTGTTTGTTATTCTGGGACACAAGTCAACAAGTGTTCAAATAGGTTTGGTATTTGATCAGATCCACAGGCTTCATTCTCTCAAAGTCATTTTGAATCATTGGTCTGAAAAAAAGTGGCTGTCTGCAGCTTAAATGTATGGAAACTTCTGAAAAAAAATTGGCTTCGTGCATGACATCCATACCTATGAACACTAATAGGTATGTCTAAATTCTCATAAATACGTTGGACACTATTATAAGTGGGGGTAATATACTGTCTAAGTAGTCCACCACTAGAAGTGGTTTACCTACTTCACGCCGCTGGCGAATATTGTATTTTGTTCATGTTATAAAGATTACCATTTCATTTCCAACCTCCGTTTTGGTTATTCCTTATTCAGAAACCTTCTTTCTTTCTTTGTTGCTTTCATTCTTTCTTTCTTTCGTCCTTGCTTTCTTTCTTGGTTTCTTTCATTCTTTCTTTCTGTTATATAACCTCCATTTTGGTTATCCCACACTCAAAAATCTTTCTTTCTTTGTTGCTTTCATTCTTTCTTTCTTTCGTCCTTGCTTTCTTTGTTGGGTTCTTTCTTTCTTTCATTTTTGCTTTCATTCTTTCTTTTTGTTATTTAACCTCCATTTTGGTTATTCCTCATTCAGAAACCATCTTTCTTTCATTCTTTCTTTCTTTCGTCCTTGCTTTCTTTCTTTCTTTCGTCCTTGCTTTCTTTTTTGGTTTCTTTCATTCTTTCTTTCTGTTATATAACCTCCATTTTGGTTATCCCTCACTCAGAAACCTTTTCTAGGTTACAACAGTTATTTAAGAATATGACTCAAGTTTGTTTGGTTAATGTTTTGGTTTTGTAGCAAATTTGCAGTGTTGGGTGAAATTATATCTAGCGAAGTGTATTCAATGTTCACTTTTCTTTTTTCCTAATTTTGTAAGAATTGATGCATGTACAGATGTATTTGAAAAGTTTAATATTTACTAATTTCACAGGAAACACTAAAAATAAAAGTTGTAATTGCAATAATACTTTAACTAAAAATCAGCAAAATTATTTTTGTATGTCTTCGTTTGTTTAAGAATCTTGTATGAAACAAAAAATGAAATATTATAAAGATCCGGCGAGGCTTTATTTGTTTTATATATATATGTATATATATATATATATATATAGATATATATATATATGTTTCGCAGGTCATCAGTGTGGCTAGACATCCGATTACTTCAAGCTGGGATCAAAACTCGACCGATTTGGAATCAGTCGGAGAATCTACACTTAAGCTATCGGTGCAGGACCGCGAAAGTGAATCTTTTAACGTATTATATACGTGATGTATGTAAACGCCAAATTAGCAGTAGAGCTATTTTTTAAAATTCCCTTTCCCCATATACTCGACGTAAAATAACAGACTTCAAATTTATACTACTAATATATATATATATATATATATATATATATATATATATATTGAGAGAGAGATTAAGAGAAATCATATATATATATATATATATATATATATATATATATATATCTTGATAAATCGACTTAAAAATGAAAATAACACCGATATCACATTTTAATAGATATATTTACCAAAATGACATAAAAATATCTTGAAATACCAAAGAGTGAATTTATTTAATAAAATCACCATTGGCTACGGCCTCCAGACGACTTCAGAATCTCATACAACTCCTCTGGGCGGTCTCCTTGTTTAATTTGGTCAATGCTGCCATAATCCTTGCCTTTAGTTTATCTTTGGTGTTACAAGGAGTTTTGTTGGTCTCTCGCTCAACTGCGCCCCCTCAACATAATAATCCAGGGGATTCCAGACGAGAGAGTTCGATTGCCATATGGGGTGATGTCACAGAAATTGTTTGACAGCCATGGCTGGATTCTCCTGCTTTGTGACATAGTGCAGAGTCCTGTTGCCAGAAATAGGATCTTTCGGCAACCACACTTTTTACTCAAGGGAATTCGACGTATGCCTCTGTGTTAAGATTGAGGTCCTGTTGAAATATATAAATGGACATAACATCGCCATTACCAGTGATCACTCGAAACACCTTCTCAATCCTCTGTACTGTCCTCGGATTGACACCCAAAAAATCTTAAATATTCGTATTGGAGCTTCACGCAGTACAGTATGGCGTCTCCAGATTTCTGGCCATGTTAATTGCGTGATGGTGCTTACTATACTGTGCAGTCAACAAAAACAAACAACGCGCATGCGCAAAATTAAAGCATAAAATGGTGACAATTTTTCCATTGCATACACACACACACATAAGATGTATATATATATATATATATATATGTGTGTGTGTGTGTATGTGTGTGTCAGTTTTGTGTCTACATATATTTGCTATACTTATGTACAATTTACGAAGAATGAGTTTAAGCATGAAATAAACAGTCAATTTTCGGTGATGATCGCTGCTTATATATATATATATATACATATATATATATATATATATATATATATATATATATACGCTCTGATTTTATCATTTACGACAAAACTTTCGCAATAAAACTGGTATTCACTAACATTTTCACGATATATTTATATGAGCCTTACATCATACGATTTTCATTATTAATAAATAACATTAAATGGTATTTTTATCAACTGAACCGTTATTAAATATTATTAATACTTTTTTCCTTCGTCGTAGTTACAATTGTTTTTCATTGAAAGCGCCAAGACCGTCATTTTACGAAACTTATAAACAGTAACAATCGGAAAATAGAAGAAGCTCTTGACAAGATGCGAACTTGCATCTTGCTTGTCCCTAGACTCCAACATTATCGCGACATCTGCACTTACCGATTGGGCTACGGAAACTAACGGCGAATGTCTATACTTTATCTCTCTATTTCATATGTTTGATGTTATTGTTTTGTTTACAAACACCTATAAAGGAGATATATTTATTTTTGCTCATAAAAAACGATTTTCTTCTTTCTTATCTCGTGTACAAATAGTCTATTGTAAAATTAGGAATAATCAATGGATTACCGATTAAATCCTTTTATTATAAATCGCAATGAACATTAACTGATTATTTGAATTAAAAAAAAATAAAAATAAATAAAAATGAGGAAATTTTTTTAAAAAAATTGCCAAAAAAAAAAGAAGAAACGTCCTTAGGTCTTTATGCATGTTTCTAAAATTTCATTTGGATACGAAGGGTTTAAATTCTAACACGGCAGGTGAATTTCCGTTTTTGTTTCACACGGAATTAGATTTTTTGGAAATATAAAATAAAACTACTTTTGCCGGTTTTTATCAAGAGAAAAATATTTAATCTAACTAACTTTTTTCAAAATTTAATTCTAACGGTTATATATTTTTAAAAAGAGAGTATTTGTTTGTTGGTATTTTTAAAAGAAATATTTCGGATATTTTCAGTCGTCCATTTCACTTGCTTAAACTGGGTTTACACCAAAATACAACATCCCAGACGCTAAAGGCGCAAAAATTCAAAAGAAAATCTTTAAAATCCTTCACACATTTATGTCAATCTTTGTAAGTAATTATCACACACACACACACACACACACACACACACACACACACACACACACACATATATATATATATATATATATATATATATATATATATATATATATATATATAGTAAAGGTAATAAATCCGTTGGTATATAATCCAAGTGGGTTCTAGTAATATAAAATATTAAAACTGATCCACAAAAAGAGCTCAATGTATTTATTATTACATAAGAAAAATTAATACACAATAAAATCCCCATATGAGATGATTTGGAATTTTATTGTGTATATATATATATATATATATATATATATATATATAAATGCAGATTGCCCCAAATATGTATTCCATTAAATGACAAGAAAAGCAGTGTTTATTGATTGCGAACAAGATTAACGCTTAAGATTAAAAATTACTACTGTTTTTATGATTTATAAAGGTTAACGGTTTAAATTAAATATTAAATGAAATTAAATGCATAAATTTGAAAAAAGAAATAATTCGAGTATTTATAGGAAGTTAAAGGAGTGTAAATTTTTAGTTTACTCTGTATATATATATATATATATATATATATATATATATATATTTATGATAAAGTATACTTTTAAGGTTTATTTATGATTTCTATTTATTAGATAGAGCGTATGTAAATATAAAAGTTGATCCCAATGTTCATTTTTATATATCGGAAAATAATATTTTAGAAATAATAAAATTCAGCAATAATTTGAAAAAGAAACTTGAAAGAGATCTAAAAATTATTAAAAAAACTCACATATTATATATATATATATATATATATATATATATATATATATATATATACAGGTGAATTTGATGTACAGGGTGCCCCAAAAGATATACTCACTGTTTTAATGACAATATAAATAATGTTTATTGACTTGCAAGCAAGATTAATGCTTCAGATTAAGAAAGATTATTATTTATTGACTTACAAGGAAGATTAACATTTTAAATTAAATATTAAATGAAATTGCAAGCAGGGATCTGATGAAAGAAGAAAGTAAAGAATTTACGGAACGGCCAACATACATATATATATATATATATATATATATATATATTAAAATAACCTATAATGAAAACTTTGATGTGAACTCTGAGAGGGAAAGAAAGAAAACAAAAAGAAAGAAAAAAGAAAGAAAGAAAGAAAGAATGTGAAAGAGAAAGAAAGGGAGAGGAAAGGGCAGAGGAAAATCTTCTCATTTGTACACATTTTGTTGTGCGGTGAAAAATCATTTCTCGCCTAATAATTTTGCCTCTAATTCAAATGATTTTGTCCGTTCTATCTGGTGCATATGAAACAAAAATCAACTTTAAGATGTCAACAAATCTATTTCTTTTATATGTCTCATGCCTTCTGAAGAACTTGGGCGATAATGGCTCTTCAAAACTTCCTGTCCTTTGTGGACCTTAGCAGTTTTTCCTCCTTTTCATTTTTCCAAGATCTCCTTCCTTATTGGGTCCAAAGAATTTTAGTTGTCTTTTCCTGATTCTGAGTAGAAGTGTTTTTATGTTTGCTATTTTCTTTAGGCATCTTTGCTGTTTTCTCGCTCCGTCCATAGAATTCTCAGCATCCTTCTGTAGAACCACATTTATGCTGCCAGCAGTTTTATCATCATCTATGGGAAGAAGACATTTACATGATTACATATTTCCATATATGGTAAATATCTACAAAATGTGAATTTATACTTTCGGTTTTCTCTTACAAACACAGAAGCGCAGCAAACGCCCACAAAAATAGTCTGAGAAATAGAATTAAGAAAGACTATCACGCGACAGCGCGACTCTTATGATATAGTTAGCACTGTATAGAGCTATGACACCAATGACTGCGTCTAGGGCATGCTGTTCTTCAGGCTGGTTTTGAATCCATTGTCTTCCTTCTCCTAATCTGGTTGCCATCTGGTTGATCCATTGTAAATCACTAGCGGGTCTTAAATGCCACTTAAGATTATCGCATAAACTTTCATAACTGAATCAATAATCTGGCAGATCTTCATACGTCGAAACCGACTGGAGAGTCCATTCTATATATATATATATATATATATATATATATATATCCGTGGACAAGTAGATCCTATTAATATGAAATATGAAAACTAATACACAAAGAGAGCCCAATATAATTTTTATTATATAGCATATAAGTGAATTACAATTAATGAGATCCAAACGAATTACCTGATATAGATGATCATTTTGTCCATGGGAAAGTAGTTTTGCACTGGACTATGAAAACCTAACTCAGGAGAGCAGGACATTTTTCTTGTAGGAGCGATAACAGACTTCCAAAACAACTCCTCTTTGGTTAGCCTCTAATAAGTTGGTTTCAAAGACAAACTCAACCACAATATTCATGGGCAAACAAAGCGTCAGAGCGAAGGAATTGGCCCCAGTCCCAACTCTACAAAGTTTTGAGCGAGGCTGACTTAAAGATTGGGGCTTTGTCGTGCGGAAACATGTAGCAATTGATCCACAAACCTTCTAGCGAGATGGGTCTACCACATGTTCCATGTTTCTAAAAGGCTTGAAAACATCAGAAGGCTTCGTGAGACACATGCATGTCTATAGAAGTTGAGCACCTCTTTATTTTACTCAGCTTTCATTTGTCGTCCGCCATATTATTATTATTATTATTATTTAGATTAAAATTATCTATATCTGAATACGTTATGGTCCAGATTAGGACCAAGGAAGAACAACACAAACACAAGAGTAGAAATAACGAAGGTATATTACACGAAATAATAATACAAGATGTGGAAGGTGTTAGTCAGACTGGTTTGGAGTGAACTACTATCGGCTCGACTCGATTCGGCATTTAGCCACCACCACCCCCCACGAGGGTTGCATGTGGCACAAGGCCGAGTTTAACGTGGGTTTCCCGAGCCCGTAGGCTCGGCCAAAAAATGCCCGTAGAACCCGTATAAAGGGGATCAGGTTGGTCAATCTCCCCGAACGACACTCTGCCCTTCGGCGGAGCCTCGTTCGGGTTCCTCTCTGCTCAGAGGCAGAGAGTTCGACCGTCAAGCCGAGAAGCTCGGCTTGATTCGTGACTCTTTCTTGAGAGGCGTAGTATATATAGTGTTAGGAAATGGACAAAAAAATCAATACTGCACGATATTTCAAGATTAAATAGCAGCGCGGTATGGATTTTCTACATTGTTCGCAATGGCAACCAATATAGGAGAACAATAATTCTGAAATTAGAACCTTATGTGACCGTTCTAGGATGAGTAGACATCACCATTTCTATTAATGACAGACAGAAGGATGTCTCCACTTTTGTCGTTATTATCAGAACCTTTCGGTCGTAGTGCTCTTCTTCAGGAATATGTCTATCTGAGTAATTATCAGGGAATTCCGAACTGAATGCTTTATTTCCTCTAAGGTTATAACATTGTTCTTGCTACGCTGTTCATATCTAGCAGCACTAAAAAGAAAACAATATATCCCTAAATGTGGACAGCGGGCATAGAAAATGCTTCACTTGTAGATTAAACAGAGAATTAATGCTTACCTGGATCGACAGACTCCTGAAGAAGTGCTCAGTGATCGAAACGTTATAATAATTATTATGAAGATATTAGTCCGAATTTAAATTATGTAAATAATTATATATAAGCATTCTATGAATGTCTAGATATTTCCTTGCGTGTATTTCGTAGGTCTTCCTAAATCATTTCCTCTCTTTTCCTGTCACTCAATATAATTGGTATGGTTGCTGCTCAGCTGAGGACAGAAGAGCCCTCCAAAGAAACATAGATGACGCCTAGAAAATAATCGGCTCTTCTCTGCCCTCCCTGGACGGCATTTCTAATTCTCGTTGCCACAAAAGAGGAGAGGATCTTAACGAAAAAACAGTACATATTCCGGGGGCTACATGTTTAAACTCTTACTATTAGGGGCAACGTTTTTGTTCTATTAGTTTTCTAAGATAGAAGAGGCTGACGGCCACTTCACGTTAAAACACAGGTTCAAAAAGAGCACCTAAGTTAAGCAACGTCAACCCTGGTCAGTACCTAGATGGGTAGCAGCTTGAGAATACCAGGTGCTGTATGCTCAAGTGCGAAGATAGTATGCCATGTGGTCGCTTCACGTTGAAAGACTGGATAATAGCCTGGAATTGTTAAACGGACAGCTGAGTTCTAATTCCCGCTTGGTTTGTAATATTCACTTAAGGATAAATACCTTTAGGAAAGGTATGAAACCACCTCTTCTCTCCTCCTATCTAGGGTTAATTAGTAAGACTTGTATCCTTAAATTATTATATCCAAAATATAAAATCCTTAAAACCTAAAAATATTTTCAGGCTTAAAATAAGTTACGTAGGGTTGATAATCCGTAAAAAAAAAAGAATCGATCCATCACTGATTTGTTGTCAGTCTTTCGTGAGTTTGCCTAAATCATTTCCTCCCTGTCCGTGTCTCTCTATAGAATTGACATGTCAGCTGCTCAGCAGCGGACAAAAGAGCTCTTCAAGGGATTATAGAGGTTGCCTAGAATATAATCGTCTGTTCGTTTGGAGAACGTTTCCAATTCTCGTTGTCGTAGAAGAGCAGAAAACATAATGAAAGACATAAGAATAAAGTTTTAGTTTTTATCTTGGGCCCTGCTTAAAATGAACGCTGCCGCAAGCTGAGAATTTTCAACGTATTTTAAACTTTGTTGCTTTTCTGCATTCGATAGCAGATGTATGTGTACGTGTTTCTTTTTTTTTTTGTGCGGGTATTAGTCCACGTGGGATCTGCTGTCAAATTCCATCGTCCATTGCGCAGTGAAAAGAAGTATAAATAAATAAAATAAAATAAAATAAATAAATAAAACATAAAATAAATAGATAAATAAAATAAAAAATAAAATAAATAAAAAATAAATAAAATAAATAAATATATATTGTAAATAAGACAAAATAAATAAATAAAATAAATATATATTGTAAATAAGACAAAATAAATAAATAAATGAAATAAAATAAATAAAATAAAAAATAAATAAAATAAAATAAAAAATAAATAAAATAAAATAAAATAATAAAATAAAATAAAATAAGTAAATATCAATCCATTTTTAAATCCATAAATATTTATATATTTTCTATTTTCAGGGTTGTTCTATTTCATGCGATTTATAGTAAATGAAGTGTCTTGTATGTTCCATTTTTATCATATCAATATGCGCTAAGTCATTCGCCTAGAATTAATGGTAAACAACCTAGTCTCACAGACTGTTACTCTTCTCATGACATCGGCACTAAGTTGCTACGTTGAGCAATTGTTTTACTGCTCCAACTGTAAAGCAATGTTTGGCAGACTGATCTTAAAAGACGATTTGCATGAGAGTGTTCGATCCCAGGAGGGGGTGATAAGTTTTCCTTTTTTCAGAAAGAGCGTTGTCTTCTTTGTCAAATTGAGTTAAGCATAGTAAATATTCTTGCTGTGGACTAATAAGTCATTTTTGATGTCTATTTAATAGTGACTTCCATTTTAATGGGTGTCCCGCACTTCTAGGTTTGTTCCAGACTAAGTTGAAATTAGCCAATTCTAATAATATTTCGAGTCTTGACATGACACAGCGTGCTCGTCTCCCAAAATCATTGAGCTCAAGTAGAGAATTATCGCCTTCATAAGTGCTCTCAGTGCCAAACTGGGATAATTATACTGATTAGGAAAACCTCGACGAGGAATCATCATGAGAAGAGTAATGGAACAATGTCATGTTATCATTTATCAATGCCTGATGTTTCATAATTTCAGCAATATGGCATAATTAAATGTCCTTTCTCTAACCGATAGTTTATATTCTCCTATCTGTCTCTACGAAAAAAAAAGACGTTAACAATGGCAATGATTAAATTAGCGGTAAACGTAATGATAATAGTGAAGTTTTAATTAACCGTTTATATTTACATATATATATATATATATATATATATATATATATATATATAATGAGTGTATTTAGGCAGCAATCCTTCTTTGATACACGTTACATTGAATATGACAGACAAGGTGCTTTGATTAAGGTTTTTTAATGCAATTTATCATGTGAACTTTTTTTTTCTTTTCGGTAGATAAATGATATAAAAACTGTCCAATTGTTCTTTCTTTCCGAGCGCTTTCGGCTATACATTTAGCCATTTTCAAGATTGAAATATATTAACTATATCGTCTACATGTAAAAAAAAAAAGACTAAAAATAATGGAAGAAAAAATACAACACTCAATAATATCAACTATAAAAATGGACACAATATCTTGACGGTGTTTTAAAAATTAAACATTATATAAATACGTACATACAACAATCTATTTCTTGTCAATAGTTAATATATATCAGCCTTGAAAATGTCTAAATTTATACCCGTTAGCGCTCGGAAAAAAAGAAGTGGATAGAGAAAAATTAGAAAATCACATGAGAAATATAAAAAAACTAAATCAAGGCACCTTGTCTGTCACATTAGATGAAACGTGCCTACATATATATATATATATATATATATATATATATGTGTGTGTGTGTGTGTGTGTGTGTGTGTGTGTGTGTGTGTGTGTGTGTGTGTGTGTGTGTGTGTGTGTGTGCGTAAATGCGTGCGCGCGTAGGATTAATACAAAATTGTCACTTAGCTGATTGATGTTATATTCAGTAACTCGACTCCAGAGATTAATAGACGAACCTTTCCGTAAATGTTCAGTCCACTCGTCAGGAGGTTTCAGCAAATTTTATTTACTGCCATGGTTTACGTTAAGATTCGTTTCGTGAGCAGAGAAAAATAAAAAGATGATCGATCGAGAAAAATCGTCGGAGATTCTGGCTTTATAAACAGTAATTCGAACTTTCCTAACCATAAGCTTCTCTGTGGCTAAATGGTATAGCACGTCAGAACAAATGACGGTTTACATACATGGACACAGGTACGATTCCTTTTGGAGAAAGCATATTTTCCACGAAATTCCTTGAACATTTAGGCCGGTAAACAAATTAATACTGTTTAATTAAAAAAAAACAGAGTATTTACTTAAATCAATTGTATCTATAAAAATAACGTATAAGCAGAAAATATATTAAATAATTGTCGGACTTAATCAATTTCATATATATATATATATATATATATATATATATATATATATATATATATATATATATGATGCTATTATATTAGTGTTTTCAACAAGTATGTTACGAATAGTATCCGGTAAGTCTTCATGAATATTTAAATGAGATCTAATTGAGTTATGGTCAAAAATGTGTAGAGTGAGTCTGCGTGTCAAACATGTTGTAGTATCAACATACTTGTTGACAACACTAATATAATAGTATCATCTACATGCAAAAAAAAGGCTAAAAATAATTGAAGCCTTATTAATAAAAACAAAAAACAACACTTAATAATATTAACTTTGAACATGGACACAATATCTTGACCATGTTTTGAAAAATGAAAACATTTTATAAAACAAACATACAACAAACTATTTCTTATTTAACAGTTAAAATGTTTAATCCTTGAAATGGCTACATGTAGTTTATTACGTCTGCCGCGTTGTGCAAAGCGTGAAGAATATAAAAAGAAGCAAATAATATTGATATGCTTTTATTCGTACGTACGGTGTGTGCGTAAATTTGTTAAAATATTGAAGCTTATATTTGAGAATCTTTCCGTTTGGCTTGTTATATTTGCATACTGTGTTGTGATACGCGCGACACGTGTTTCACTGCGGACTAAGAAGTCAACTAGATGTGAAATAAAACAGATCTTATCCTTACAGCATTCTGTGGGAAGTAAGACTTAGTGCTCATTTTGTATACCGCTTTTTGGCAACGCCATCCAGCGGTCGCTAGCAGAAGTTTTTTGGCAGACATGTGGTATCACTCTAGTATTGATCTATAGAAATTAAATTGAAAAGAAACTTTGTTACAAGTAAATTTAATAAAGTGTAGTTTTAAAAATATCTTTTATTTGTAAAAAACGAAATAAAATTTATATTCACAAAAAACACGTATGAAAAACTGAAAAATAATTTTTAAAAAAGACGCAACTAAAAAAAATTAAAACAATAAAAATAATTTTTAAAGTGTGTATTAAAAATATGTTTTTAAAAGATGAGGTACATATCTCTATGAAGATCATTCGATGGAGAATTGTGCCCTGCTGTCAGCTAATCTTGCAAATCATCGCTCTCTGTATTAGGTTCGATCTACACTGAGTTATAAAACAAAATAAACCCAACTAGATATATGAAAACAATAAAAATAAATTTACAAGTTTTATAAAAGGATATACCGTAATTCCCCATGTATAATGCCCCTTCATCCATAATATGCACCCCAAAATTTGTGCTGAAAGTGTGGGAAAATGTTTCTACTCACGCATAATACGCACTCCATCTTTGGTAATCAAACCGTATAAAATGAATCTCTCCAATTTCATTACGGTCAGCGATTCCTATTCTTATTTAAAAAATGATTTTAAACATAAAATAATATTATTCTAATTTAGTTTTATGATATTTCTTAATTTATTTTACATTTTTAAGTATTGTTAGGTACATATGATTGTATTTGACATCCTTATGGGGTCGCAATCGCCGAATGTTAGTGTCAAATTGTTGTATGTTTGGGGTGAGTAGTCATTTCGCAACTGAAATCGACCGATGAAACGGTAATTTTTTGAAGATTTTTTGTAACTGTACATAATACGCAACCCTAATTTTGCTTATTATTTTTAGTAAAAAAAGCGTATTATACATGGGGATTTACTGTATTTAAACTAAACGTACATTTTTTGCCGAACATCATTCGATGCACGACCAGCTAATCTCGCCGGCCATTGTTCTCCATAGTAGGTTCGATCCTCACCAAGTGATTAGTAAAAACATATGAACAAAACTATTGAAAGAAAAATCGATTGGCATATTTCCTTCGATTAACCAAGAATCGGTCTGAAACCTGCAATTGACATTCGCCAACCATCTCATCCCATCGCCATTACATCAATAATAATAATAATAATAATAATAATAATAATAATAATAATAATAATGTGTCCATCTTGTATAATACTGTTGTTTTTCTACTTTTTTAGATTTGGCAAACAAAAAAGAAATAGATTTATATTTTAATTATCTCTTTTTTCATTAAAAATATTTGATATTGAAAAAATATTCAGTGGTTTCCTGTTTGACTTTTTTTTTTTTAACTAAATAATTGTTACACGGAATTCGTATTTTGTATTTTATATACAACAAAAATAATCAATTGATTTTTAATGAACAGTATTCATGTTTATTATGAATATGTTTGGATTGTCAGTGAACTGTAACGAATTCTTATTGATTGTTTGTTTTCTGTTTATAAAAACGAAATAAATTTGACAAAATTGATGTATATAAAAAGTAAATGAAATGGTCAGTAAACATTACAATCAGTTTCCAAATATGAATCATAATTGAAATTTTTATATTGTTGTGAAGCCTTCTCACTCCTCTAATTTTGTATATATATATATATATATATATATATATATATATATATATATATATATATATATTAGGAATAAATTATGACAAAGCGGAAAATTTGATTTTTTTTTTTCACGTTTTCGTTCTTTAGGACTTCATCGGACTAAATTTGTTATGTTGGTGCGTCTACACATGCGCACGAACGAGGGATGCTGGCAATATTTATTTTTAATCGTCTAGTTTAAAAACAAATAATTTCCAGCATTCATCGTTCGTGCGCATGCAGTCGCGCCAATATGACAAATTTATTCCGATGAAGTCCTAAAGGACGAAAACTCTTGAGAAGAAACTTTTCCCCAATAATATTCCTGATATATAAAAACATATATCGCTATCTCATACATACATACTTTTTTATATATATATATATATATATATATATACACATATATATATATATATATATATATATATATATATATATGCATGTATTTTCCATTGTTCATTGTTGTTAATGACTTTATTTTAATTCATGAATTCTGTCGTCTGCTTTATGCTTTTTTAGCCTCTTCATGGCGATTAATAGTTGTATACAATTGATTTTCGGGCTCTTCTTTGGCTGTTGATGTACAAAAAAAGACATATTTTTTTCAATAAGAATATAAAAACTACTCTTTTTTTCTACTTGGAAAAATTAAAATATTCGACCTTAAAAGAGACAAAATCATTAAATGGATCAGCAAATTTATATTAAAGAATAAAATACCGTGAGACATGTTTTTCTATTATTACGCTATGAATTTTATGGAGTTTTATTTTTACCACTTGTATGATTTTAAGTAATAAACATCTGAAATTCATTTTGCCTTGATTTTGTGTGTTTTTTTGGTGGGTGAGGGTTGTTCTTTTTAAGTAAATATTGTGAGACTGGAAACTACCTACAGAATAGACTCTTCCAGGCCTATATTAAGTAGGCGACATAGCACTCTAGAGAGTCCAACCGAGCGACAGTTTTGACTTTTTTTTTGACTGTTATTCTGACCCCCACCTTTTTTTTTCCCCTGTACTGTGTGGTGAGACTGTTTCTTTGCAGCTGCGTATTTTTTGGACGAACTTTCGTGTGAATAACATCGGACCTCTTTTTATCTGATAAGTTTTTGTTTTATTTTCATTCTTTTTAATTTTTTCTATTTCTTTTTGTTTGTTTTGTATTTGGGCCTTAGCTCACATTTTTTCTTTTTTTAGTCCGGTAAGACTTTGTCAAACCGGACGACTGCTTTCTTATTTTTATTTATTTTCTCTAGTTAAAAAAGACCAGTCTAGAAAAAAAAAAAAAAAAAAAGCTTTCTGTTTATTTCTTTTATATTTTATTTAGCGACTTCAGTCGCCTTCTTTCTCCTTTTTTTTTTTTACTAGTTTATTTTTTTTTTTTTATTCAATTTTTTTAGCGGCGTCAGCCGCTAAACTTTAATTTTTTAATTTTTGTACATTTTTTGTTTTGGAAAAAAAGAGAGAAGTTTTTTGGTTTTTCTTTTTATTTTCGGCTGCCTTCGGGCGCCATTTTTATTTTTATTTAAAAAAAAAAAACTTACCTGTTTATTTTTTTTTCAGTGTTTTATTTGTTCGGCTGTATTTTCTTTAAATTTCCTGGTTTATCCAGGCTTTCGTTTTTTTTTTTTTTCCCCAACTCCTCTCCCTGTGTGATAAATCGACAGAAACCCGCTAGTGGTTGTATCCAAGTTTTCAGCATGGCCGACGAAGGCGGTCGGGCCAAAGTGAAAAAGGACCTCTTCGGGAAGGTGGACAATGCCAACCCAAGGGAGAATGAAGCAAAAAAGCGGGCTGGAGATAGCCCAAAAGCGGACAATAGTCCCAAAATTGACAAAAATACCTCCAAAAAAGGAGAAAGTTCGAAGAATAATGTTGCCCCTAAAGACGCTTTAGTGAAGTCAAGTGAGGAGTCGCCCTCTTGTTGGAAGTCTCCTCCGAATTGTATACTGAACATGGCGGATTTCCTGGACAAGGCGAAAGGTTATGCCCATCTGGTGAAGAAAGATGGGTTCGTCGATGATGTCCAGGAACTCGGTATGTTCGCTAAAAGAATGGTGACCGTTTTTGTGGTGGACAAGAAAACTAAAAAGATTTGTCGCTCCACAAAAGACATTGTGATTAAATCACTTTTGTCCCTGGGGATAAAACCCCAAAGAGTCATAAAAGGTAGGGGATTTTTCATGGGACATTCTGCTGCCCACACCAGAAGATTGCCTGGCGATGGCCAAAAAAGAATTAATAACTAAGGATCTGATTCTTAGAACCGAGTATGAGGGCCGCAGGCGGACCAGGGTGGCAGTTTTTGAGGTTCCTCCTCAAATTTCGGGAGAGCTTCTGGCTGCATTTTTATGCAGTACGGCCAGATTTTAGGAGCTCTCTCCGACAATCTGAACGGGGATGGACGTTTGACATCATGTTGGATCAAGAGGCCTTCAAGTCCGTCCCCAACTGTTTGGTTTTAGGTGACCGGAAAATGCCGGTCATTGTGACTGGTAGGCGACCGACTTGCTGGAGGTGTGGAGAGACTGGTCACCTTTCCTCCTCCTGCCCAGGGAAGAAGGCCCCTGGAGTTCCGGTCACAGGCGACCAAAATACCCCCTTGGCCGATAAGGTAAAATCCGCGGCACCTGTAATGGGTCTAGCTGCGAGGCGGACCGATGGGCAAAGTCCCTCGGTTGGGTCTAAGCCCACATTGCCCCCGAAACCGACGCCTGCCACTAGTGTGGTTAAGGAGAAGGATGAGGGGAATGGCACCTCGTGGTTAGGGCAAGGGAAGAGCCAAACAGCGGTTCCTCCGTCCCAGCATGACTCCAGGGACACCATCACCTACAGCCCCATTCCCTCTACCAGCGCTGAGGGCGACGCCTCTGCGTCATATGAAAAGACGGCGACAGAAGCGCAGAAGTTAAATGAGCCAAGTTGGCAGAAGATACTCGACATAAAAAAACTAAAAGAAAAATTGGATGCAAAGCGGGGAAAAGGGAAAAAATCGTCGGGGGCACCGGCCCCTCTATCCTCTGCCCCGTCTTCCCCTTCTTCATCTAAATCTAAGGGAAATTTCACCAAGCCTGCACCGCCCAAATCATTGTCTAACTCTCCTAGCAAGTCCATACATTCACCCAAACCTTCACCTGTAAGGACACCTACGGGGTGGACCCCTTCTACCACTCCAAATCTCACACCTATGACAACTCCAGTGCATTCACCACACAAAAAAAGAGTCAGAAGCCCTGACACACTAAACATTTCAGAAAAAAAAAAAAAAAAAAAAAGTCAAGCCTCCTTATTTCCCAGGGAAGACGTCTGCCGCGTTTCCAGGACCAGGCGGAGAGGGTGTTTGGACAAACACGAAAACCAAAGGATTTAAAAAATCCTTTGGAATTTCCAAAATATAAACAGTAAAGAGGTGGAAAGGCCGAGAATTTCCCCTCCGCCAAAAACCCTATTAACAGTTATCAGAACGGGCCCGGGAACGCGGGAGATTTGGGGCATGATAGAGGAGGCCCAGTCATCTCTAAAAATGGTGCCCCCCTGCTGCATACTTATTAGATCCCGATTCGGACGAAGCAAATCAAAAACTAAAGGGAAGGGTCCCGGTTTTCGTTCACCCATCCCTTTATAGAGCATTAAAACTTACATACCCTTCGGACATCGGCGGCTTGTCTCAGGACGATACCGTCGAAAATGAGATGGCGTCGGGATCCATGGGACGAGCTGTGGGTGTCCTCACCCCAGCCATGTTCTATCCTGAAGGGCAACCCTAATCGGCCTCACGATGGCTCTCTGGTTAGCAAGTTTGAATGCCCGGGGCCTGAGGTCCGAGTCTCGCAGGGTGAGGCTCTTGCGTGACCTTCAGCGTCTCGGGGTGAATATATGTTGTTTGCAAGAGACCCGGTTTAATTCTCATGATCGTGAGGACATACTGTCTAGGGGGTTCGCCCTTTATTCAGCATGTTTTGACGGTTGTTCGAGGGGTGTCTCTTGGCTAGTTTGCAGGTCTTTGAAGGCTGCATGTACCCTTGTCTTCGCAGATCCGGCGGGCAGGCTTTGCGTGCTGGATGTTACCATAAAGGAGAAGCATCTTCGTCTCATTGGGGTTTATGCGCCCAATATCCATTCCGAGCGGCCTGCTTTGTTTCGGCAGATCGCGCCGTTCTTGACGACGTCTCGTCGGGTAGTTTTAGCGGGGGATTGGAATGCCGTCCTTGACCCCGATATAGATCGAATAGGGCACAAAAAAGGTACTTACAACCCGGATGTGAAACCATTTCGGGACTTTGTCGATGGGTTTGATCTCGTCGATAAGTTCCGGAATGAACACCCTCGGGAGGTAGCATGGACTTGGACTACTAGTGGCACCTCGGCTCCTGGCTCGCTTGCGAGCTACCTGGACCGAGTCTTAGTTAGGAGAGTCGATGTAGGGCTCTTAGGTTGTCCAAGTTTCCATTATATAGTTTATACGGACCATAGGCTTGTCCGGGTCCGTGTAAACTTAGATAAGCCTAAGGTTAAGTCGGCTGGTTACTGGAAATTGAACTGTTCGCTTTTCAGTGATCAGGGTTTCCGGGACCAGCTGCTACTAACAATCCAGAGGGAATTGACGGGAGCGGTTGTGGGAAATGCCTGGTGGGGCAAATTAAAATCTAAGATTCGTTCGTTTGCTGCCGACTTTAGTCGTCGGCTCAATTTAGATAAATTAGCGGCGCAAACGGCGTTAGAAGAAAAAGTTGATCGGGCCGTGAAATCCCGTGTTAGTGGGGACATAGTCTTAGCTAAGGCAGAGTTGGCCTCCTTGCTTATCAAGAAGGACCAAGCTCTGGTAGTTAGGGCTAGGTTAAAAAGAATGTCTTCTGAGGCAACGAATATGGCCGCTGAACTGCGTGTAGAGGAAAATCGAAACGCGGCCAGGCGACATATAGCGTGCGTCACATTACCGGATAAGCGGACTGTGACTACAAACGCGGGCATATGTGAGGTCTTTCGAGATTATTTTCAGGAGCTTTTCACCAGGGAGCCCGGTCTGAGTTCTGCTCAGTTCGACGCCTATTTAGCTGACTTTCCCTGCCTCTCGGCAGCTGAAGTGGCTAGGTGCGAGGGCCGCATAACAGAGTCGGAAATCTGGGAAGCGCTGAAGCAGGTTGGCCTGGATAAGTCTCCGGGATTAGATGGTCTGCCTTACGAAGTGTACTTGAGGTTGTCGCACGTTTTTTTTGTGCCTTTGCTGGAACTGATGTACAACCACTGGATGAGGCAGGGGTCTTTACCTCAACGCTTCACCAGAGGTGTCATCAAGTTGCTGCGTAAGGACAAGGACGGTGGGGATGGGTTAGGGAACTTTCGCCCTTTAACGATGTTAAACACTGACTTAAAGATTTTGGCGAAGATCTTGGCCAACCGTTTGCAGCTTGTCCTGTCTAGTCTGATTGGCCCTGAACAGACTTGTGCTGTGAAGGGCAGGACTATTCAGGATAACCTTCATATGGTACGCCTGATCTTAGAACAAGTCGACAGTGAAGCCGCGCTGATCAATTTAGATCAGTCCAAGGCCTTCGATAGGGTTGACCATCGATTTCTGGAGGCTGTCCTTTCGGCGGCCGGTTTCGGAGCCGACTTTCGCTCCTGGATCCGTCTCTTGTATGCGACCCCGGTGCGCTGGTGGAAGTGAATGGGGTAAGATCGAAGCCTTTCGTATTGTCTCGCTCCATTCGTCAAGGTTGTCCGCTATCGCCTCTGCTGTACGTTCTTGCGTTGGAGCCTTTCCTTCGCAAGTTAAAGGCGAATCCGGTCCTACGCGGTATTTCGCTGCCTGGTGCTAACACCTCGGCCAGGTATTCTGCCTATGCTGACGACGTTTCGGTTCTTGTGTCGAGCAGAGCCGAGATTAACGAAGTCAGTAAGCAGATCAGTGGGTATGAGTTGGTGACAGGGGCCAAAATCAACCGCGATAAGTCTGTGGGCTTGCGGTTGGGTGCGTGGAAGGGAGTTTCTCTTCCCGGACCTTTCCTCTGGACGGATGGGCCGATCAAGATACTCGGCGTCTGGTTCGGTCCTGATCTCCAGTTGGAAAAGAATTGGTCGGAGGTACAGGGGCGGGCCGAGGTCGCGGCTAGTCTGTGGTCTCGGAGGGACTTTCCCTGAAGGGAAGGGCGGAAGTTTGGGTTCCCACATCTATCCGATACTCCTCTACCGTCTTTCTGTGCTTCCACTCCCGTGTGCCCGACTAACATCGTTAGTCAAGGCCTTGTTCTCTTTCTTGTGGAGAGGCAAGTCCCACATGGCATCTCGCGAGATCTGTTGCCTTCATCCCTCTGAGGGCGGTCTGGGAATGCCTAGCATTGAGATTCGTCAATATATGCTACGCATTACCTTTCTCGACCGAATGTGTCGCGGTTTGGATGAGGTGGGCACCTTTTTGAAAGAAGATGTCCGTAAACATTTCCCATCCCTGAGAAGTGTGCACTCGTGCGAGGAGGAGGCCGGTCGTACTCCTCGTGGCGAGTGCTCCTTCTATCGTGAATGTCGTCGCGCTTTGAAGCTCCTCTTGCGGTCGTCGGTTGGCCTCTCCGACGCCCAAGCGTTGTCACGTAAGGCATTATATCGTGTGTTAGTTAGGGGGCCGTTCAAGATGATCTGATCGACGAGCTCGGTCTTACGAAGCAGGAGGCTCGCTCGATATGGCCTTGGGCGCCCGGGTTGAAATGTCTCAATAACGATGAGGCATCACTCACCTGGCTGATGATTCGTGGGGGCCTCTGGGTCGGCAAAAGACTTTGTTCAGCAGGCTTGGAGAAATATCAAACTGTCGTCGCTGTACTGGGAATGTCGAGACCATTGGTCACGCCTTTTTTCAGTGCAGTGCGGTAGTGCCGTTGTGCAATTTCGTTGAAGGCCTCATGGTTCGCATGTTGCAGGGAAAGTTTTTTTGTCCTGGAAGCCAGTTCTGTTTGTAGCAATGTGGTATCGCAATTGACGAAGGCTGAACACTATGTGTTCTGTTGCTTACTAGGGGTTATGCGAGTCGTGATTTGGACGACGCGACAGAAGGGATTTTATGATGGCGAGAAGTTCACCTCTTCCCAACTAATCTTGTACTTTTAGGCATCAGCTTAAAGTCAAGATTAGGACGGAAAGGCGGCGGCTCCCATCATCAGAATTCGCCAAAAGGTGGGTGAATCTTGCGCGAATGTGTAGAGTGAAAGGGGCTGACCTTGAGTGGCATTTAGATGTCAGTTAGGCACAGAATATTGTCCTAACAGGGTGGAACTTTGGCAACCCACCCAATTATTAGGTTAGACTAGGTTTTTGTTTTATTTAGTTTTCCTTTTCTTTTTCCCGTTTAACTTAGCTAGGTATGTAAGCTCATTGGTCCCTTTTATTTCTGTCCCTATTTTTACTTTTGTTTAATTCCCCATCCCTCCCTCGTTAGGTGGTTAGTGATGTCGGTTCTCTGGTGGATGCGGGACGCCTTTCGTTTCAGGTGTGTGTTTTTCGTATTTGTTGTTGTGTATGAATGAGTGAGTGTTTGTGTGAATGCCTGATGGTTTGAATGTGTACTTATTTTCTTAGTCCCGCATCGATTTCGTCTGGTTAACTGACATTTCTGCCACATTCATAGTTTGTGGGGGTTTTATTACTAACTCAGTTTTGTTTAGTTTTATTGTAAATAGTTAATGCAATTTGTAAATACACATTTGGGGATTTTTTAAGAAATTTGTTATTTTATGACCCTCCCCCCATGAACAATATTTGTATATATGGGGACTAGGTAGGACGTCATAGAGAAACTGAGGTATTATGGTGGACGTAGTAAGAAAGGTAGGAGTGAATGTGATGTTTTGGTGACTGGAGTATTGTTGGCATGTTTGGGTCAGTGTTTGTAACTAGCTAAGTTTTAGATTAAAGACAGAAGATGACCGTCATTCCCCAATCCCCCTTTTTTGGCCATGTGCCACATTTGTTTGTATATATAACAATAAATATTGTCCAACCGAGCGACAGTTTTGACTTTTTTTTGACCGTTATTCTTTCTTACCCCCTTTTTTTTCCTTGTTCTGTGTGAGACTGTTTCTTTGCAGCTGCGTATTTTTGGACGAACTTTCGTGTGAATAACATCGGACCTCTTTTTATCTGATAAGTTTTTGTTTTATTTTCATTCTTTTAATTTTTTTCTATTTCTTTTTGTTTGTTTTGTATTTGGGCCTTTAGCTCACATTTTTTTTTTTTAGTCCGGTAAGACTTTGTCAAACCGGACGACTGCTTTATTTTTATTTATTTTCTCTAGTTAAAAAGACCAGTCTAGAAAAGAAAAAAAAAAAAAAAAAGCTTTCTGTTTATTTCTTTTATATTTTATTTAGCGACTTCAGTCGCCTTTTTCTCCTTTTTTTTTTTACTAGTTTATTTTTTATTCAATTTTTTTTTTTAGGCGTCAGCCGCTAAACTTTAATTTTTAATTTTTGTACATTTTTTTGTTTTGGAAAAAAAGAAGAGAAGTTTTTGGTTTTTTTTTATTTTCGGCTGCCTTCGGGCGCCATTTTTATTTTTATTTAAAAAAAAAAAAGACTTACCTGTTTATTTTTTTTTTTCAGTGTTTTATTTGTTCGGCTGTATTTTCTTTAAATTTCCTGGTTTATCCAGGCTTTCTTTGTTTTTTTTTTTTCCCCAACTCCTCTCCCTGTGTGATAAATCGACAGAAACCCGCTAGTGGTTGTATCACAACCCTTCAGCATGGCCGACGAAGGCGGTCGGGCCAAAGTGAAAAAGGACCTCTTTGGGAAGGTGGACAATGCCAACCCAAGGGAGAATGAAGCAAAAAAGCGGGCTGGAGATAGCCCAAAAGCGGACAATAGTCCCAAAATTGACAAAAATACCTCCAAAAAAGGAGAAAGTTCGAAGAATAATGTTGCCCCTAAAGACGCTTTAGTGAAGTCAAGTGAGGAGTCGCCCTCTTGTTGGAAGTCTCCTCCGAATTGTATACTGAACATGGCGGATTTCCTGGACAAGGCGAAAGGTTATGCCCATCTGGTGAAGAAAGATGGGTTCGTCGATGATGTCCAGGAACTCGGTATGTTCGCTAAAAGAATGGTGACCGTTTTGTGGTGGACAAGAAAACTAAAAAGATTTGTCGCTCCACAAAAGACATTGTGATTAAATCACTTTTGTCCCTGGGGATAAAACCCCAAAGAGTCATAAAAAGGTAGGGATTTTTCATGGGACATTCTGCTGCCCACACCAGAAGATTGCCTGGCGATGGCCAAAAAAGAAATTAATAACTAAGGATCTGATTCTTAGAACCGAGTATGAGGGCCGCAGGCGGACCAGGGTGGCAGTTTTGAGGTTCCTCCTCAAATTTCAGGAGAGCTTCTGGCTGCATTTTTTATGCAGTACGGCCAGATTTTAGGAGCTCTCTCCGACAATCTGAACAGGGGATGGACGTTTGACATCATGTTGGATCAAGAGGCCTTCAAGTCCGTCCCCAACTGTTTGGTTTTAGGTGACCGGAAAATGCCGGTCATTGTGACTGGTAGGCGACCGACTTGCTGGAGGTGTGGAGAGACTGGTCACCTTTCCTCCTCCTGCCCAGGGAAGAAGGCCCCTGGAGTTCCGGTCTGGGCGACCAAAATACCCCTTGGCCGATAAGGTAAAATCCGCGGCACCTGTAATGGGTCTAGCTGCGAGGCGGACCGATGGGCAAAGTCCCTCGGTTGGGTCTAAGCCCACATTGCCCCCAAACCGACGCCTGCCACTAGTGTGGTTAAGGAGAAGGATGAGGGAATGGCACCTCGTGGTTAGGGGCAAGGAAGAGCCAAACAGCGGTTCCTCCGTCCCAGCATGACTCCAGGGACACCATCACCTACAGCCCCATTCCCTCTACCAGCGCTGAGGGCGACGCCTCTGCGTCATATGAAAAAACGGCGACAGAAGCGCAGAAGTTAAATGAGCCAAGTTGGCAGAAAGATACTTTGATAAAAAACTAAAAGAAAAAATTGGATGCAAAGCGGGAAAAAGGGAAAAAAATCGTCAGGGGGCACCGGCCCCTCTATCCTCTGCCCCGTCTTCCCTTCTTCATCTAAATCTAAGGGAAATTTCACCAAGCCTGCACCGCCCAAATCATTGTCTAACTCTCCTAGACTAAGTCCATACATTCACCCAAACCTTCACCTGTAAGGACACCTACAGGGTGGACCCTTCTACCACTCCAAATCTCACACCTATGACAACTCCAGTGCATTCACCACACAAAAAAAGAGTCAGAAGCCCTGACACACTAAACATTTCAGAAAAAAAGAAAAAAAAAGTCAAGCCTCCTTATTTCCCAGGGGAAGACGTCTGCCGCGTTTCCCGGGACCAGGCGGAGAAGGGTGTTTGGACAAACACGAAATCCAAAGGATTTAAAAATCCTTTGGAATTTCCAAAATATAAACAGTAAAAAGGGTGGAAAGGCCCGAGAATTTCCCTCCGCCAAAAAGGTATTAACAGTTATCAGAACGGGCCCGGGAACGCGGGAGATTTGGGGCATGATAGAGGAGGCCCAGTCATCTCTAAAAATGGTGCCCCCTGCTGCATTCTTATTAGATCCCGATTCGGACGAAGCAAATCAAAAACTAAAGGAAGGGTCCCGGTTTTCGTTCACCCATCCCTTTATAGAGCATTAAAACTTACATACCCTTCGGACATCGGCGGCTTGTCTCAGGACGATACCGTCGAAAATGAGATAGCGTCAGGATCCATGGGACGAGCTGTGGTGTCCTCACCCCAGCCATGTTCTATCCTGAAGGGCAACCCTAATCGGCCTCACGATGGCTCTCTGGTTAGCAAGTTTGAATGCCCGGGGCCTGAGGTCCGAGTCTCGCAGGGTGAGGCTCTTGCGTGACCTTCAGCGTCTCAGGGTGAATATATTTGTTTGCAAGAGACCCGGTTTAATTCTCATGATCGTGAGGACATACTGTCTAGGGGGTTCGCCCTTTATTCAGCATGTTTTGATGGTTGTTCGAGGGGTGTCTCTTGGCTGGTTTGCAGGTCTTTGAAGGCTGCATGTACCCTTGTCTTCGCAGATCCGGCGGGCAGGCTTTGCGTGCTGGATGTTACCATAAAGGAGAAGCATCTTCGTCTCATTGGGGTTTATGCGCCCAATATCCATTCCGAGCGGCCTGCTTTGTTTCGGCAGATCGCGCCGTTCTTGACGACGTCTCGTCGGGTAGTTTTAGCGGGGATTGGAATGCCGTCCTTGACCCCGATATAGATCGAATAGGGCACAAAAAAGGTACCTACAACCCGGATGTGAAACCATTTCGGGACTTTATCGATGGGTTTGATCTCGTCGATAAGTTCCGGAATGAACACCCTCGGGAGGTAGCATGGACTTGGACTACTAGTGGCACCTCGGCTCCTGGCTCGCTTGCGAGCTACCTGGACCGAGTCTTAGTTAGGAGAGTCGATGTAGGGCTCTTAGGTTGTCCAAGTTTCCATTATATAGTTTATACGGACCATAGGCTTGTCCGGGTCCGTGTAAACTTAGATAAGCCTAAGGTTAAGTCGGCTGGTTACTGGAAATTGAACTGTTCGCTTTTCAGTGATCAGGGTTTCCGGGACCAGCTGCTACTAACAATCCAGAGGGAATTGACGGGAGCGGTTGTGGGAAATGCCTGGTGGGGCAAATTAAAATCTAAAAGATTCGTTCGTTTGCTGCCGACTTTAGTCGTCGGCTCAATTTAGATAAATTAGCGGCGCAAACGGCGTTAGAAAAAAAAGTTGATCGGGCCGTGAAATCCCGTGTTAGTGGGGACATAGTCTTAGCTAAAGGCAGAGTTGGCCTCCTTATCAAGAAGGACCAAGCTCTGGTAGTTAGGGCTAGGTTAAAAAGAATGTCTTCTGAGGCAACGAATATGGCCGCTGAACTGCGTGTAGAGGAAAATCGAAACGCGGCCAGGCGACATATAGCGTGCGTCACATTACCGGATAAGCGGACTGTGACTACAAACGCGGGCATATGTGAGGTCTTTCGAGATTATTTTCAGGAGCTTTTCACCAGGGAGCCCGGTCTGAGTTCTGCTCAGTTCGACGCCTATTTAGCTGACTTTCCCTGCCTCTCGGCAGCTGAGTGGCTAGGTGCGAGGGCCGCATAACAGAGTCGGAAATCTGGGAAAGCGCTGAAGCAGGTTGGCCTGGATAAGTCTCCGGGATTAGATGGTCTGCCTTACGAAGTGTACTTGAGGTTGTCGCACGTTTTTGTGCCTTTGCTGGAACTGATGTACAACCACTGGATGAGGCAGGGGTCTTTACCTCAACGCTTCACCAGAGGTGTCATCAAGTTGCTGCGTAAGGACAAGGACGGTGGGGATGGGTTAGGGAACTTTCGCCCTTTAACGATGTTAAACACTGACTTAAAGATTTTGGCGAAGATCTTGGCCAACCGTTTGCAGCTTGTCCTGTCTAGTCTGATTGGCCCTGAACAGACTTGTGCTGTGAAGGGCAGGACTATTCAGGATAACCTTCATATGGTACGCCTGATCTTAGAACAAGTCGACAGTGAAGCCGCGCTGATCAATTTAGATCAGTCCAAGGCCTTCGATAGGGTTGACCATCGATTTCTGGAGGCTGTCCTTTCGGCGGCCGGTTTCGGAGCCGACTTTCGCTCCTGGATCCGTCTCTTGTATGCGACCCCGGTGCGCTGGTGGAAGTGAATGGGGTAAAGATCGAAGCCTTTCGTATTGTCTCGCTCCATTCGTCAAGGTTGTCCGCTATCGCCTCTGCTGTACGTTCTTGCGTTGGAGCCTTTCCTTCGCAAGTTAAAGGCGAATCGGTCCTACGCGGTATTTCGCTGCCTGGTGCTAACACCTCGGCCAGGGTATTCTGCCTATGCTGACGACGTTTCGGTTCTTGTGTCGAGCAGAGCCGAGATTAACGAAGTCAGTAAGCAGATCAGTGGGTATGAGTTGGTGACAGGGGCCAAAATCAACCGCGATAAGTCTGTGGGCTTGCGGTTGGGTGCGTGGAAGGGAGTTTCTCTTCCGGACCTTTCCTCTGGACGGATGGGCCGATCAAGATACTCGGCGTCTGGTTCGGTCCTGATCTCAGTTGGAAAAAGAATTGGTCGGAGGTACAGGGGCGGGCCGAGGTCGCGGCTAGTCTGTGGTCTCGGAGGGACTTTCCCTGAAGGGAAGGGCGGAAGTTTGTGGTTCCCACATCTATCCGATACTCCTCTACCGTCTTTCTGTGCTTCCACTCCCGTGTGCCCGACTAACATCGTTAGTCAAGGCCTTGTTCTCTTTCTTGTGGAGAGGCAAGTCCCACATGGCATCTCGCGAGATCTGTTGCCTTCATCCCTCTGAGGGCGGTCTGGGAATGCCTAGCATTGAGATTCGTCAATATATGCTACGCATTACCTTTCTCGACCGAATGTGTCGCGGTTTGGATGAGGTGGGCACCTTTTGGAAAGAAGATGTCCGTAAACATTTCCCATCCCTGAGAAGTGTGCACTCGTGCGAGGAGGAGGCCGGTCGTACTCCTCGTGGCGAGTCTCCTTCTATCGTGAATGTCGTCGCGCTTTGAAGCTCCTCTTGCGGTCGTCGGTTGGCCTCTCCGACGCCCAAGCGTTGTCACGTAAGGCATTATATCGTGTGTTTAGTTAGGGGGGCCGTTCAAGATGATCTGATCGACGAGCTCGGTCTTACGAAGCAGGAGGCTCGCTCGATATGGCCTTGGGCGCCCGGGTTGAAATCTCTCAATAACGATGAGGCATCACTCACCTGGCTGATGATTCGTGGGGCCTCTGGGTCGGCAAAGACTTTGTTCAGCAGGCTTGGAGAAATATCAAACTGTCGTCGCTGTACTGGGAATGTCGAGACCATTGGT
>CAHIKZ030000399.1:797500-903157 GCA_903632075.3 Acanthosepion pharaonis | reverse complement strand
TAATTATAGAAGGTAAATAGAAATATAAAGCGCAATCAGTAGAGAAATATACAGTGATCACCCACTTTGAACCCACAATTTTTGTAAGAAATTCCCAATTATATAACTCGATTCGTTGCGCTCAATCCCTACTCCATCAATTTGAATGAAATATATTTTAATTCTGGATTTAGAGGAATCTTTTGTCTGTTTATAATGATAATTATAGAAGTTAAATAGAAATATAAAGCGCAATCAGTAGAGAAATATACTGTGATCACCCACTTTGCCCACACAAAGTATTTCAAGAAATTCCCAATTACATAACGCGATTCGTTCCGCTCTACGCCTACTCCATCAATTTGAATGAAATATATTTTTATCCAAGATTTAGAGGAGTTTTTTGCCTGTTTATAATTATAATTATAGAAGGTAAATACAAATATAAACCGCAATCAGTAGAGAAATATACAGTGATCACCCACTTGGCACACACAAAGTATTTCAAGAAATTCCCAATTACATAACGCGATTCGTTGCGCTCTACGCCTACTCCATCAATTTGAATGAAATATATTTTTATCCTGCATTTAGTGGTGTCTTTTGCCTGTTTATAATTATAATTATAGAAGGTAAATAGAAATATAGTGAGCAATCAGTAGAGAAATAGACAGGGATCACCCACTTTTCACCCACAAATTTTTTCAAGAATTTCCCAATTATATAACTCGATTCGTTTCGCTCAAACCCTACTCCATCTATTTGAATGAAATATATTTCAATTCTGGATTTAGAGAAGTCTTTTGCCTTTTTATAATTATAATTATAGAATGTAAATAGACATATAAAGCGCAATCAGTAGATAAATACACAGTGATCACCCACTTTTCGCCCACAAAGTTTTCCAAGTAATTCCCAATTATATAACTCCATTCGTTGCGCTCTACGTCTACTCCATTAATTTGAATGAAATATATTTTTATCCTGGATTTAAAGTAATCTTTTGCCTGTTTTTAATCATAATTATAGAAGTTAAATAGAAATATAAACCGCAATCAGTAGAGAAATATACAGTGATCACCCACTTTTTGACCACAAAGTTTTTCAAGAAATTCCCAATTATATAACTCGGTTCGTTGCGCTCAACCAATTTTTGTCTGTTTATGGGTAATAGAAATATAAAGGAATCATACTTTTTCTTTTGTTGTTTATATTTACAATTATAGAAGGTAAATAGAAATATAAAGCTCAGTAGAGAAATATGCAGTGATCACCCACTTTACTCCATCAATTTTCAAGAATTACCAATTATATATCTCGATTCGTTGCCTGGACGCCTTAATTTTGGATGAAATTTATTTTTATCCTGTTTAATAATTATAATTATAGAAGGTAAATAGAAATATAAAGCGCAATCAGTAGAGAAATATACAGTGATCACCCACTTTGAGCCCACCAAATTTTTCAACGAAATCCCAATTATATGACTCCACTTCGTTGCATGCTACGCTCACTCAATCAATTTCAATGAAATATATTTTTATCCTCGTTTTCGAGGAGACTTTTGCCTGTTCATATTGTTAATTTTAGAAGGTAAATAGACGTATAAAGCGCAATCAGTAGAGAAATATACAGTGAAAACTCGGAACACGTATTAAAGGTATGTAAGATATATTAAACAAAAAGCTTACAAAGATTGTGTAAGTGTCAGCGGAACTTACTGTGTGCTAATAATCCAATATTGATAGTTGTACGCGACTGACACTACGGTATTAGAATACACACACACACACACACTCTCTGTCTGTCTGTCTGTCTGTCTGTCTTTCTTTCTTTCTTTCTTTCTTTCTTTCTTTATTTATTTATTTATTTATTTATTTATTTCTGGAGGAGTCCATGTTGTAGGTATGTTACAACAAAGACCGAAGTGTCGAGTCCAGAGTGACAGAGTAAAATGTTGTAGGTGACCGGAAGGGTGAGGAAACAGCGTTGTAGGAGTCACAGTGAGCGAGCACATAGACTCAGTAAGAAGCCATACTTCAATACCAAAGACTGTATATATATTTGGCTACTAACCCGTATTCCTGGAACTACTAACCTTCTTTACCAGTTTGTATTATTACGTTCATGCATTATTTTTATATATTCATTCCTGGCGTTTGTTATTCATTGGTACTGGATTTCAACCCGAAATCCACAACATTAAATGAGGTAAATAGGAATATAAAGCACAATCAGAAAATAAATATTCAGTGATCACCCATTTTCCGCCCACAAAATTTTTTATGGAAATCCCAATTATATTATTCGATACATTTGCATGCTACGCTCACTCCATGTATACGAATGAAAATATTTTTAATCAGATTTTATTGGAGGGATTCGCTCGTCCACAATTCTAAATTAATGCAGTGAAATGCAAATATTAACCGCAAAAAGAAGACAATTGTAGATTGATCACCCACTTTTCGCCCACAAAATTTTTCAAAGAAATCCAAATTTTGTGAGTCGACTCCTTTGCCTGTTACGCTGACTCACTGAATTCAAATGAAAAATATTTTAAGCAGGTTTTAGAGGAGGGATTTGCCTGTATATGTCGCTAAATTAAAGAAGTTAAATGTAAATATAAAGCGCAAACAGAAGACATGTATACAGTGTTCACCAACTTTGTGCCCACAAAATTTTTCACGGAAATCCCAATTATATGTGTCGACTTCTTTGCATGCTACGCTCACTCCATGAAGTCGAATGAAAAATATTTTGAAGCAGGTTTTAAAGAAGTGATTTGCCTGTCCATAATGCTAAATTGAATAATGTAAATGTAAATATAAAGCGCACACAGAAGATAGTTATACAGTGATCACCCATTTTTCGCCCACAAAATTTTTTAAGGAAATCCCATTTATATGAGTCGACACCTTTGCATGCTACACTCTCTCCATGAATTCGAATGAAAAATATTTTTAAGCAGATTTTACGTTAGGGATTTCACTCTCCATAATGCTAAATTAAAGAAGGTAAATGTAAATATAAAGCGCAAGCAGAAGTTAAATATACAGTGATTACCCACTTTTCGCCAACTTTTCGCTGAATTTTAATCGGCCTGGTTATAACTGCAGCTACGACCCTAAGGTGTTACGCGACACGTGATTATGAAAAAGTAATTCTTGATTCATAGTAAAAAAGAAGACGTTTAATAAAATAAATAATATTTTAATTTATTTTTTAAATTTCTTAATAAAAAGTGAAAACTGTCGTAGTTATTACAACTATAACGAAATATATATATTTTTTTTACAAACTAATTTTCTGGATCGCTTTCATGAAGATATTTTAATTTTTATTTCTATATTTAGGCATCGTTAATGGTTATCAAGTTCATCTAATAGACAGTAATTAAACGTTGAGTTTCAACCTCACTATTAATTCACCCCAAGCCAAGCGATAATGGCACTAAAATGTAAGGGGTTACTGATAGTGAAAGAGAATGAGAAGATTTTAAAAGAAAACGGAAACCCAAACAGGAAACAATGGATACACCTCTACTCCTGTGAGTTTCTTAGAAACTGTGGGTAAATAGGTTGTTTTTGTTATGCAGGTCGGTAGTCATAAAAATGGTGTGGGGGATTCTCTTACGTCATAGCTGCCTTGCGTTCATGGAGATAAAAATATACTTGTCAGGAAATAAAACGTGCAGAAATAACAGGAAAAGAAGAGTAAATTACATTTTAATTTCATACAATTTATTTACATTTTACTCGTGTGTATTGGTGTGGGCATTTTTAGGTTACGATTGTTCTATGGTACATGCGATAAGAAGGGAAAATTTTCTATGGCAAGAGTTTCTTCTCTTGCACTTCTCCCTTGCGGAACTAACTTCCATCTTCTTGCTTTCCAATCAACTTTAATCTTTTGTGTCATTTTAATTCCTGCTTATTTTATTGATCTCTCTCCTTAATAATGTTTTTCTTTTTCTCATATTATTTCACGCTAAATAACCCTTTGTGTCTTCGTGGCTTCATTGTCTTGTTGATATTTATTATGTAAAAATACATAATTGTGGCACAAGGCCAAAAAAGGGGGATGGAAAGAGGCTGGTGTTCATTTATTATCTTATACCTAGCTAATCCGATTCTCGACCCATTCACTCATTAGAATTTCCGCATTCACCATAAAAACTAGTCCGTCACTAATCGATCCTCCATGCACCATAACACCACATTCTCTCAAGGGGAACCTACAAAACGCGACCCATGCCATAAAAATTTAATGATAATAAATTATTATATATAAAAATCTAATCATGACGAATGAGAGGGAACCCAATAACAAACTAAATGTAAACACAAAACAAACTAAACATAACTGATGTTAGTAGTGCCCATCCAACCCTTAAAAAGGAGAGGTCGCTGTATTCTGCCCATTGGACACAATCAAGAGGCTCTCTCGCTAAGGGAGTCGGAAAAGGAGAAAATATAGACGGACATGTGAAATACAGGGTGTCCATATAGGTCGTATGCACTTTACAAAGAGCAAACGAACTCTATGGACACCCTTTGTAAAAGCTGACTCAGTCGAGATAAAAGTGGGCCAAAACAAACTGGGGAGGTTGGGAATCTCAACTTGGATCATAACCAAAGATGCAGCCGGGAACAGGCCAGGAACAACCATTGCAAAAGACCCGAATAACCTAAAGGGAAAAAAAATAAGAATGTGTATAATAATGATGAAAGAAAATATGGATTGAAATTGAGCGGTCACTCATCTAATTAATGACCAGTATCTATATTGCTTACCTTCTGAAAGAGTTACACAGTTTTGAGCTAACCCAGATTTTACTGGGTTGGGGAAAATCTTCTACTTTGTTTCAAATATTACGTTGAATAGAAGGTCTTTTGGTATTAAATAATATTTGATTTTATAAGGCAGAGTTATGCACAAAATTTTTATTCTCATCTTTTCCCTTTCAGGAATAGTGATTTTCTAAGCGTAGCTAAGCTGTGCCACAAGGAAAGTAGGAGGCACCCAGTGAGAATCGAACTCACTACGCAGTCGTAATTGTTCTAGCAGGACAAGCTTGATAACCATTACACTGCCTCGAGGTACCCAAATGATTTTCTAAGCACAGCTTAGATGTGGCACAAGACCAAAAGCATGGAGTACCAGTGTGAGGATTGAACTCACTACTCAGTTGTAACAGTTCTAGCGAGATAAGCTTGCTAACCATTACACCACATCGAGGTGTCCTTTCCTTTCAGGAATATACACCCTTGTGCAAATTAAGTGAAACAAAACGAATAATTCCGTTATTATTTGCTTTTTTTTGTAATTTTCCAATGATACATGACCCAGTGCACATGTTAGTACTTCGTATGTCCATTCCACGAAGAAGTCATTCATTGCAGACTGACCACAGATTCTCGATTGGATTTAAATCAGGAGAGTTTCTGGGCCAATTTATAGTACTTTGCTTTGCTCACTGATAAGGTTTGCCAGTGTGTTCGTGCAGCGATACATTTTTCGTACTCTTCCTTGGAGTAACGTCCATCGCAGACAATAGCCGTGTGACAACTAATCGACAGTCGAGACAATAGTGTCTAGACATGATGAAAACCTGATGCAATTACGGATGACGCAATATTTTTCAAGGCCAAACAAATTTCATCATGCACCCCGAAAAGAGATTCATATTACTCCACACCACTGCAAATGGCCTAACCTAAGGAAAAATAGAAATCGATTACACTTTGTTCTTCCAGTGGGTCTAAAACTCACCGTATGGTGAAAGAAAAGAAATTAAAGCGATTGTTTCAATTAAATTGCACAGGGGTGTATAAGATCGCCTTGTCCAACTTTTGCATTGACGTGAGCAGTAACAATGAATATAGATAAGACTTATTTGAGACACTGAATGCTTAAAGAGTTCAGAAAGAGTTCATCGGCATCAGAAGCAACTGGGTTTTTTTACGGTCTCCAGATATAAAATCTTTAAATTGTCAAGAAATGGTTTAGCCAGATTCATCGAATCTTATCCCAAAGTTTTACTTCAATCGATAATCAAGCCGTCTTATCTGTAAATGGAGAAAATGGACCAATGCCATGACAGTTAAATACACCCAACACAACAAATATAATCTTCGTCCAAGAACTGGAAAAAGTGTCGAACCTTCGCCAATGGATTCCACATATTTTGGCTCGCTTTGAGATTTATCAGTGAATCAACATGTGTTTCTCTTTAAAGACAAGACACTCGACCGAACCATTTCTGGAGAGACAATTGATTTCTCCATTTCTGAGGATTAACATTTTTGATTCAATATTAATGATAATAGTTCTTCCATTCAGGTTCTCTCACATAATTTATGGGGTTTATCACGATTCAAATATTCTACTATCAAGATGAAATTATGTAGGTCAATATATTACGATTTACTTATTGTAAATCTGGTTATAAGAGGTTGATAAGAAGAAAATCAAGTTTCGATTCTATTCTATTATCTACTGTCACCACGACGCTTTTTTTTTGCTGTTATCATGAAAGATTTAATTCGATTCATTTTGTCAATCAAGATTAATATAGAGAAAATATATTTAGTTTGTCCCAATTGTTGAAAAACGCTTTTTTGTTATTTTATTATCAATAAAGATTATGTCTGATTTAAATGATTTTTTATTGTAAACCTGAATATTTCATTGGGCCATTAGGTTGCCTAACATGAAGTAGCATTCAATTTCGCACAAGTGGCTTCGGAGAAGGCCTGAATTTATTTATTCTTGCTTGTGTGTTAAATAACAGGGTAGAGTAAGCTTTATAGCTTTGGTTGGTAACCAGTGTAAGAGAAGTCAAAAACAGATAATAATGAAAAGGAATTTCTATGGGTATATAATCTGATAATTATTCATTTTCGCTCCATGCTATATTATTTGTTTACACCAAGTTGATCAAAAATACAAAAAAAAAAATAAAAAAAAAACATCAAAATAAGTTTTCAAATATCAAAAATGAATACTCTTTGACAAATTCGGACAAAATAAACATTACTAACTTTTTTTTAATGCCAGATCTTTTCAATGCGTAGGTTATGACTCTCCACTAAATCCCTTTTATTTATTATTTTTGAACTGCAACGATTCCTTGGGAAAAATAGCAGTGTGTTTTTTCTATGTCTTATTTTACAGTTTTAAATTATGATTTGTTTTTCATCCTAGACTGGCTGCCATCAAAGTTTGGAGTGTACCATTCTGTTTCAGGCGATTTCATTTGCATCAGCCTTAGCTAAATCGGTCGTATCGCCGTAACGCAACGGTTAAAAATTTAACTTTGTAAAACCATCACCGCTGCAATATTGCACCCAGAGCGATTCACAGTTTCTCTTATTTGTTACCTTTGAGACAAACAAAACAAAGTTTAAAATACATTTGACACCGTTAAGAACATTATAGTTATTGCGATTATAAAAAGCTTTTGAGCATTTAGCATTTATTTTCATAGAGTTCATCATTTTAAATGATTTATAAGAGAAAGTTTTGTTGTGTCTTCGTCTGATATAAGCAAACTTATCTAATGTATATATAAACTTTCAAGTTGTTATTCTTAAAGTGTAATTGCGATGTAACGTAACACTTTTTTCAAATGTTATCCCCCTTTACGATCTTAGCTCATAATTGTTCTCCAAAGACACTTTTTTTATTTCTTTTTATCTATGAATTATCATGACCTTTTGAGAAAGGTAAGTGGGGTGATTTCCATTGTCTTCTCCGCGGTCTTGATTTCAAAGCAGTCCGTGTTCTAGATTGGCTGTCACTCGAGGCTAGGGAGCCTAATCTGCCCTGCAACTTTGTGGTTACTGAAATTTATTGAAAAACAACCATTGCCGGAATTAGCTCCTCCTTAATTCCCTAATTTTCACTAGGGATCATTCTCCCTATACTATAAATACTGGTCGACTTCTCGCCTCGTTCTCTTTTTTTCTTCATTTCAGTGACAATGTAAGCTCTCTTAGACCGCGTTCCATTTGTGGAAGACGCCGTGAACATTAAACAAACATACACATATGTACGAACATTCTCCAAAATACGAACATTCACCAAAAAACAGACACAAATGTTCACACACACGCATACAAATATTATTGTCTATGTCCAATGTAAAATTGTGTTGTTTAATACATATATTTGTTTATATATATATATATATGTATATATCGGTCTTGTTTGTTTGTCTTCTTTACATCTTCAGTTGCACTTAATTCAAGTCCGGCAATTTTCTTGTAGTTGGACCTTTTAATATTCTACCAAAATATAAAACAACGATAAATTTTCTAATAAACATACCTCTATTTACATTATTCGGACTATTGTCCTCATTTTTATTGCCATATTTATCACAACGTTTCGGACTTCTTCAGGTGGTTGAAATGTCGAACTGAACACTTCATTTCGCTCGCTGGTGTAGACTGTTCTAGTAACACGTGTCATGTCTAATGGATGTCAGTTATCAGTTATCTCCTGTTAATTCCCCTCCCCAAGTTCTCCACTGCCTTAACCAGGCATTGAACTCATAATTCTTTGGGTCCTGTCTCTAGATCTAACCAAAGCCTTTATCCACTTTAACTTTTGTTTACAAAATTTTAAAAAAAAAAAAAGCAAGGCTGACGATCGATTTTCCCGGACTAAAAAAAGACATGATTTTAAACGACAATTTTGGACGTGCTAAGAATGATTAAATGGTGCAAAAAATAATAAAAAATACTTTGATCTTTCCTCTTTATAATAACATAAATATTGAGACAACAAAAAATTATTTTCGTCCAGTTTAAGGACGTTTTTATCATGCTATGCTCATTTTTCCACGCCAGTAAATATTTAAATATTGTATTTGATATTTTAGAGGACACGAAATTTCATATGAATGTGTTTTTGTATCCATATTACACAATCTAAACCATATAAAACAACTGGAAGAATGTACGTCTTCTTTTTAGTGTGGATTGGTACTCTTGTTGATTTCAGCATAGCCTTATATTTCCCAAATGTAGTCCATCCAAAGCTTATTCTTTATTTTACTTATTTAATAGCGTTAATTTTTAAGACGAGATTTTATCATTTCTTTAGGGGTGAAAACTTTGATTCTAAAAATCTTTGTTTTGTCTGCATCTGATATAAGTAAACTTATCTAATGTATATATAATGAAGTGACCCACACGTAGACCCCACCAGGAGACCGCCCATTTAACCGCCTGTGACGAGGTCGCTTCCATCCTCCGAATCGAACGTAAACAAACGCCGACCAAACACTCTCTTGGATAAGTGCCTGTCGGAAATTCTGGTCTGTTACACGCTTTTTTCGACAAAGATCGCCTATTAGTTCGTTGTGTACCCTTCGGAAGGGATTATTAACAACCTCCGAGGAACGCGGTAACTTGTTATTCGAGTGACCCTCAAGGCCGATCCCTTCATGTTCAAGGTATGCGAAAGATCACGAACGACCACAATAAACATTCCAAACAATTCTTTATTGTCAGTTTGTCGGAGTTAACTCCTCCTTTAGTACATTAACCCTTTCACCAGGGGTCGCTCTTCGCTGCTATAAATAGCCGCGGACCCTTCGCCTCTATCTCTTTTTCCCTCATGCCTGTGCGCCGACACCTTGAGGTTAATCTCTCCTTTTTCCTCAGGATTTCAGCTATCAACCTCGAAATGTAGGCGCTAACAAGGGATAGCGTGGAAACACGCTAAGCACAATATACACACACACGTACATACAGAATATTCACACACGCACGCATATATAGAATATTCCTATACACTTCATCCTTTGTACTGTTTCCATGTATTGTAACTTGTTATTAATATATATTTGTATATACATATATTATCGGTCTTGTGTTTTGTTTGCTTTTCTTTACCTTCTTCTTTGGACCTAATCAAAGTCCAACCTTTTTATGTAGTTGGGCCCGGCGAGCAGGAGAATCTGAACTTTACATGCGTTTCTTCTACGTCTGACTTCTATCAACAACATAACAGCCACGGCTCTCTACAAGTTAGGCGTCGAGGTAGCAAAAATGGTGATTTGAGAATCTGTAAGAGGGTTTGTTTTTCGAATCGACTCAGTTCTTCCCGTCCGGGTTCCTATTGAAAATTGATAGTAGTAATCGTCATTCCAGTCTTACAACTTGCCAAGCAACAGCGAAGTGCCTCTGTGTCTGTGTGTTCGGTCTACCCACAGGATGTATGTGTGCTCCTGATTTCAAGCACCAGAGAATCTCTTAGCACGTCGTTCTCTGTCTCCCGTGTATTTCTGAAGGTAAATGCCCCAGCGGTCACTCCATCTCCCATTTTTGACATCGATGTATGTAAAACTTCCTTCACCTGAATTATCTCATTGTCTATTATTCAAAGAAACAGATGACCCTGGCAAAAACAACATTTTTTCCAACTTTTAATAGGATCTTGACTTATGACTTTAGCATCGTAGTATTAAGAATTTGTCCCTGTCGGATCAGATTTCTGCTCGGAAACCCAAGCAAATATTTGTCCTTATCAGGCAACCCTCGAGAAATTTCAAAGTTAATTACTTTTCACGAATTTCGATCGTTGGTCAAGTCTCTCGTATTCTCTCAGCAATTGAATCTTATATATCTGATGTAATTTTAATTTTCTGTGGCTTTTCCTATGTTCCTACCAATTATTTGAAGACATCCCTCAGGGAGCTTTCACGATTAATTTCCAATTTCCAATCACCATTTTGCTAGCGTCCTGTTACAATACAACTTTCAATTACTATTCGTAAAGTGTGGATGGGAGGAATGGATGACTGGTCACTCGTATTTGAGGATGCCCGTCTATTAGAGCGGCGAGCTAATCCCTGTTGCTGACCCCTGCTCAGGCACATTTGTGCTTGTTCAACACAATGTATGTGGTTTATACTGCAACTATGCTGTTTACAGTTTATGGGAGAGAGCACCTTATCTCGTTGGCTCAGGGCCAACGCTTAAAGCCTCGGTCACAATGACTTGTGACTTTGCACAATAATCGATGGCTTCCTAATTTCCATAACAAGGCTTTTAATGCACTTTACAAATAACATCAAGAAGTTCTAACAAATCGACAATGGTGAGATTCGAACCCAGGTCTTATGGTCAGAAAGCGAACACTTTAACCACTCGACCATGTACCCATTCTTAAAGTGTAATTGTAATGTAACGCAATGCTTTTTTTTTCCTCTGATCATGACTCTCTATGGATTCCGTTTATTGTGCTGTATCTGTGAACTGCTGGGACTTATTCAGAAATATACTGAAGTGATTTTTCCGATTGATACTCCCGACATGGCTTTGAATTTAGAGTTGTCTTTCTCCAAGAATCTGTTACAAATCTTGTCAAGCGTGCAATGAGATTCGCATAGTGTACCTTTCAGTTATTCATTTTGAACTAAACAGAGCTAAAGTTTACGAAATACGTTTGACTTCATCAAGATCGTTATAACTATTATCACAATAAAATATTTTAAGGATTTAGCTTTAACGATAATAGTTTATTATTTCTTTAAAGGTAAAAAAACTTTAGAAAAAACTTGTCTCCGTCTGATATATGTAAGCGTATCTGGTGTATATGTAATTTTCAAGTTATTATTCTTAAAGTGTAAGTGTGATGTAACGTAACGCTTTTTTTCTCTGATCCTTTTGTTTTGCTTTTTATCTATGAAGTGCCATGACTTCTTGAGAATGATAATGAAGAGGTTTTTCCTTTGCCTTCTACATGTTTTGATAGTAATATATAGTTCTTCTCTATGAATGGTTGCCAATCACAGTATAACCGCCAACTCCCTTCTTTAGTCGCTATCACTTGCGGTCATCCGAATTTTTCCCTCCTCGGTTGGGGCCAGTGTGTCTTCTCGTTGTGGTTGATTCGGGTTTCCCAAAATCTTACGATATTGGGTTTGATGGCAATGTTTAATTATGAACCAAAATGTACGTTGTGTACCGCAGATAAAAAAAAAATGAGCAGTTCTCTATTACGGTCGTTGTAAGTTTTGACTCTGCGTGTGGGCAAAATCGGGGATCAAGGATGGAATAAAAACTCCTTCAATAAAATGTATACAACACTGTAGATAATTTTAACAATAGGTTTATTGAATATTGAAACTGGTTATTAATTAATTCGTTTCTTTTTCCGTCTTTCTCCCAAACAATGAATCAATTCTTATCAGTAATCCCTTCAGATCACTAACCAGCGATTTCATGAACATAAACTTTGAACAAGGCCAATGCCCTGTTACAAAGGCTATAGAGAGCCCAAACTACCCTACTACTTTTTGGTTACTGAAATTAATAGAAAATAATAGTTTCAAAACAGTCTAATATGATTAAATATTGCGAACACGCATACCATCGATTTTCCGGTAGTCTTGCTTCTAGAATAGTGCCGGTTTAACCATTTTCCAAACGAACAGAATTTATATCATGATAATTCAATAATACATTTTTGATTCATTAATTTAATTTCTGAAAAGCATCTTAAACTGAATTTTATGTTAAATAGAAAGCCACCTGTGAATTAATTTGACAATTGCGTGAAATTTAAAAGCTTACTTCATGTATATCATTTTGCGTCACAGATGTTGGTTTTATTCGTGCGAAATAAAATTGTTTTATTAAAGACGGCATGTAAGATTACGGCGACTAAATTCTCTTTCATATTAAAATACATTTTTATCCTCACCGGTAGCACGACTCTGAGTTTCACGCATAACGCAATCCTCAGATACTGAATTTAGACTGACCATTACATAATTTAAATTGTGTTAAATATATCGGGTTATCGCAACGGTGAGGCAATCCATATTTTATACGGGGATTTTTTTTTATTTTGTATTTAAATAACTAGAAAAAATAAATTATGAATTTGTGGTTAAACTAAACAGAAACAACAAAAAACACTCATAATCATGTAATTGTTGTTATAAATTAATCTACAGGGTGATTGAAAAGTAACCCCCTATTTTATGTATAATGGGCTCACACGTCTAAATATAATTTTTACAGGACGGAAGAGTCCATCATACATAAAATATGGAGTTACTTTTCAATCATCCTGTATTATTTTTTGCTCGTGCATCCATATCTACATATGTATATTATTATGTATTATTTTAATACTTATTCTCGGGCGGTGTTAAAAAAAAACCGGATAATACAATTTGTAAATAAAAATATATTTAGACGAACCGAAAAATCAGTAAAAAAAAGAAAAGACTAAAGACATCCGTGTTGGTGGAAATTAATCAATCAGCAAAATAAAAAACATGGAGCGAGTAAATTAAGTAAAAACGTAAAAGTGCTCAATGCACTAAGTAGAGCAAAATCTAAAAAATCTAGTGGGCCAGAACCTACTGTAGTTTAAAAAACAAAAAAAAAACTTAACTAATGGACGTCCGTACGTAAAAAGAATCTCGTGGGGAAGCCATATTATTTTATACTGACAAATTAACGCAAAATCACGGCGACCACGAGATTTGAGAGAATATACATATGCAGTGTACGAAAGACGACGAGACATTGCAACAAATACAATATCTGCACTTTGTCAGTCAGGATTAGCGCCCACTAAGGAATTTAGGCAGTCTCTCAAATTTAAACTACACCTAATTCCCAAGGTTTCACCTAACGGATCTTCAGGGTATCATTGTCTCGAATTCCCGTTAGGTGAAACCTTGGTTCATATGTTTTGGCTCCCTAGGTCTTTTACACATGTACATATGTTCATAATTTACATATGTAGATGTATAATTGGTGTATAATTTTATTATGTTTTTTTTTTTTTTAATAAATACTTACATGTGAATATTTATAATTATATTATAATTCCACCTTTATAACTTGAAGCAAGTCATCTGTGGAAGCGTGTGTGGGATTTTCTGTTTATTTTATATACAAAATTCATAACTTTTTAAAACAGTTATGCTTATTTTAAATACTAAATTTAAAAAAAAAAATCTCCGTATAAAATATATCTAGTTATCGCAATGGTGGGGCAGTCAATTTACTGCCCTACCATTGCGATAATCAGGTATATTTAGCAAAATTTACATTATGTAACGTTCAGTATTAATTCTGCAGCCGGGAATTGCCTTGTGCATGAAACACCGAGTTGTGATATCGTTGAGGATAAATATGTATATTTATTAATATATAATTTATAGCTCTATTATATTGCATTGAGCACTATTTTATTAACACCAGCACTCAATGTGTGATATTATATAATAAAATAATATATATATGTGTGTGTGTGTGTTTGTTTGTACGTGTGTGTGTGTTTGTATTTAAACAGGTTGTTGTTGCTGCTAAAAATGTTCTAATCAACTACTTTGTTTTATTCTGCCAACGATTGTATTTATGAAGAAGTGTCATCCGAAAGGCTTCTTAATTTTAAAACGTTGTGATACTTTTGTATCCTATTTAATAATAAAGTATGATCCCTGTCTTTAAGATTTAGGGTGTGTCTTCAAAGGATTAGTATTGTGTTTTTATAAGGTATGTATATATTTTTCATTAAATCTAATGTTATATCAAGGAGGTTCACCTTTTTCAATTTAGTGCTTACAGTAATTTTTATGTTCAGGCATTTAAATTCTCTATATAATATCTTTCTATTTTTATCGATTTTAAAGTTTGTAGAGTTCTTTATAACCATAAGTCCATCGTCTCTGTATAGTCTAATGTCAGTTATATTAATGTCCTTTATGCTGTGAGATTCTATAATATAAAAAGACCTATAAGGCTGAGTCTAGTGATCCCATTGTGATGTCAAAATGGTCATAAGAATTTTTTATCCATTGCTCACCTTTATATATTAGTACGGATTTTTTCGCATTTATAATAATGCTTTTTTCTTCATCTGTTACGTCCGTGTACTGGGTATCAATGTCCAACGCATTCATGAACAGTTCTTTTGATATTGATTGATAGTAATTTTTAATATCAAACTGCATTAGTGTACAGTTTGTTTTATCTTTGATATCAGTAATCCAGTTTGTTACTTCTTTGGTATTTATCCAAAGTTTCAATCCTATTTTTTCTTTAATTTGTTGATTAACCCTTTGTAGGTTTTTTATTTATTTATTTTGCCGAAGTCTTGTTGCGTTTATTATCCTTGTATTTGGATTAGTTTCGAAATCAAGTTTGTAGTCCTTTATGGTAATATAGCACTCTTTTTCGATAAGTTTACCTACTCTATCACTAATCTTCAATTTATCTGTGATTTTTTACAGCTAATTTTAATGTTGAGGTAATTATTATTTGCCTTTTTATAGTTCTTATGTAAATCCTTATTAATTAGATTGTTGTAGTCCTTTGCTGCTATTTTATAGAAATGTCCCGTTTTGTCTGATTTCATTAAAATTTTTTCATGGAATGTTATGCTATTTATTATTTCCAATAAGTCATTTTCAAAACCAGATAAACTATCAATAAACGGTGCTGCATTTTTACTGTTAAAACCAAACCATAAAAATAAAGTCATTTCGTCGAAGGAAAAATATGCATTCAATCTCATTCTTCGTATGAGTTCCTGTTTTTTGCATTAGTATAACGAAAAAATTCCTTTTGTTGGTATTAGGAATGTTCTGCAGAGAAATTCAGACATTTTTTTTTTCATATTTTTTCTTGTTAAAAATAAAGATTAAGATTGCTCAGTTATGATCAGGAGTCAATATATATATATATATATATATATATATATATATATATTATAATAAAGAGAAAGAACTGTAAGATATATAATCCGGTGTTCTTATTAATATTTCTATTTTTACAAAACAGTGCTCAATGCAAATCTACAGATTATAAATATTATAAATTTACTAGTTTAAAAATATGGTTACACCGCTACACAGGAATTACCATGTTTCAAAAACGGAAGCTAAAAACTTCAAATTCTATTATAGAATTAAATTTCATAGTTCTGTTTCATTTTGTTATGGGATCTTACCCATAATAATAATAATAATAATGGACTATTCCATACTTAATAAATACTGCGCCTCAGGAGTAGGCAAGGAGTCAGTCAGTAATTCGAGTCAGTCAGTAGTTCAAGTCGAGTCAATAGTTGAGTCAGAGGCAGTCCGAAACAGAGTCTCGTTCAGACAATTACTGCAAGACATTGGAATAGTGATAATGGTCGAGACTACATTGTTCTCTTTACTAAACCTGATTGTTCATATTAACACTTCTACTTCTCTGTATATATTCCTGTTTGCAATATATCTGTGTTATTCCATACCTGTGTTCGAGTTCATCTTTATTTGGTTCTACCTTGGACTATCACCGTGGTACAAGGAACCGGACCATAACAATTTTAAAGCGAATTTTGGAATAACTTATTTTTAAATTTACTTTGTTTTTTTAAGCACATACATACATAATATTACTTTCTAAGGATATGGGGAAATCCAACCATTTTAACAAGGGGTGGTAGGGTATTCATTTTCACTGACAACTATTGTATCAAAATATGAGTTACTTTCGAAAAGAGATTAAGTCAAGATAGGGTAGGGGTGTCTTTTCCAACGAATGATGACATCTGTTCAACGCATGTCGTCTGGTCTTTTACAACGACAAAAAGTTTTTCGGCACTTTTGTTTCGCCGTTAAATTAAAGGGTTGTTTGTATATGACGTATTGAACAACAATTTTAAAATATTATTCTTAATTTTAATTAGTAATAAACTATACATCTTTTAAAACAAATAATCGGTATAAGAGTGGTTAGCAATACATACATACTCTCTTAAGCAGAATTTAGTTCTATTTATTTATATTCTAATATTTTTTAACCGACTTATCGTGAAAGCTTGACCAAATACTATTTTGACTATATATATATATATATATATATATATATATATATATATATATATATATATATATTCAAACATGTTTGATTGAATAATCTGGACCTATTATATCTATTTATTCTTATTTTAATCCTCTCGATTTCTCGGATGAACTTTGATAATCAATGTTGGTATTAAATTCATTAAAGAAGGCGCCATAGTTTTTTTTCATTTCTTTTGTTTTCTAAAGTACTTTTAATCTCATCCAAGAAATAGTCTAAAATTAATGTGGCCAAAGTTTCTGTTAGTGGTTTTTTAAAGAATGAATGCTCACTTAAATATAAAATAGCACTTATTAAATTTTCCTAAGGAGAGCACACGATAATTCATCCTCTCGTCCTCTTTTCTTTAAGAACTCAATAATATAAAACAGATACTAGTTAACAATGGTTTTCCTAACTACGTCATCGACCACCAGATTAGACTTTCTTTCTAAAGTAACTAATAAAGATACTGAACATACAGATAAAAACTATAGAATTAACATCTACAAAGGCCAAATACATGTCAACTATAAGCAAGACAAATTTTCTCTTAAAAATATCGTAAAGAAATACACAACCCCAGTCGACACGAACAAGAAAATTAAATTATCTATTACAAGAAATTTAAAACAGCTAAAATTATCATAAAAAATAACAACACACCTTACGTTACACCTACTCGACGATAGCTTCATCAGGATTCATTTAAACACACACAAAGACCTATCAAACTACATACGAAACATAGTAGAAAATACAAGTATAATAGCCTCATCCGCATGTAAAAAAGATTAAATATGATAGAAGTCTTAATAATAATAAAAAGCAAAAGCCAACATTTTAAACATTAACTATAAACATGGCTACATTTTTGTACGGTTGATCATCGAACAAGTGGACAGTGAAGGCGTGCTGATCAATTTAGATCAATTCAAGACATTCGATAGTGTTGACCATCGTTTTCTGGAGACAGTCTTTTCGGCCGTTGTTTTAGGCCGTGCTTTCGCACTTGGATCCGAATTCTGTACGCAGCAGACGGTGTGCTGATGGAAGTTGATGGGGGTACAATCGGAGCCTTTCGTGTTGTCACACTCCATTCGTCCTACGCGAAACCTCCTTACCTTTTGCTAGCACCTCTGCTGGGTATTCCGCTTATGCTGATGTCGTTTCGGTTCTAGTGTCGAGCAGTGCCGAGATTGACGATGTCGGCAAAATGATCAGAGGGTACGACGCGGTGACGGGGCCCAAGATCAACCGCAAGATTGGCTTGCGGTTGGGTGCGAGCAAGGGTGTTTTCCCCCAGCCCTTTCCTCTGGATGGACGGACCAGTCAAGATACTTGGCATCTGGTTCAGTCACGATGTCTTGCTATGAATGATTGGTCGGAGGTGCAAGAGAAGGCCGTGGGTGCAGTTAGTCTGTAGTCTCGGAGGAATCTTGTCTTAAGTGGGACTGTGGAAATATATGTTTTGCATATCTACCAAATTCTCTCGTTGCTTCCCCTCCTGTGTGTCATATTAATGTAATTAATTAGGGTTTTATTGCCTTTCTCGTGGAGAGGAAAGCCTCCCAAAATATGTCGGGAGCTCTGTTACTCTTCTGAAGGCGGTCTGGCTTTGTCTAGCGTTGAGATTCGTCAATATACGCTTCGGATCGCTTTCCTAGACTGAATATGTTCGCAAGCGAATGAGAATGGCAAATTCTGGAAGGAAGACGCCAGTAAGAACCACCCGTCCTTAAGAAGTGTGCACTCGTGCGCGGAGGAGGCCCGCCGTTTAACCTGGGGCGAGTGTCCCTTCTAGTGTGAATGTCGGTGAGCTCTGAAGTTCCTCTTACGGGTGACGGATAGCCATACGGTGTTAGTGAGGTGGTCGGTAAGGAAGCAGGAAGATCGCTCCATTGGCCTTGAGCGCCTGGGTTGAAATGACCCACTAAAGATGAGGCATCACTTACCTTGCTGGTGATGTGAAAGGCCTTTCTTCAATGGGCTTGGGAAATTCTCGCAAATGCTTTCTCTATTTGAGTCGGTGAAGGCGCCGTGTCACGCCCTCTTCCACTGCAAGATCGTAGTCCAGTTGCGAAAGTTTATTGAAGACATCATATTTCGCATGCAGCGTGGAAAGTTCTTTCTCCTTGAGGCCAGTTTTGTTTGTAGCAATGTGGCAACGTCTTTGATTGGAGCTGAGCACTATGTGTTCTTGTGCTTACTAGGTGATAAGCGAGTCGTGATATGGACGATGTGACAGAAGGAATTCTATGGGGACGAAAAGTTTACCTCTTCCCAACTGATCTTGTTCTTTAAGCATCAGCTTAAAATCAAGATCAGAACGGAAAGGTGACAACTCCCTCTATCAGAATTTGACAAAAGGTGAGTGAGTCTTGTGTGTATCTGTCAAGTGAAAGGAGCTGACTTAGAATGGCATTTTGATGACGGTTAGGTATCAGGATACTGGGAGCCCTGTATTGAAAATTTTCAACGTGGCACTAGAACAGTCTACCCCGGCGAGCGAAATAAAGGGTTGTTCGACATTCCAGCCACCTGAAGAAAGCCGGCGCGTACATCGGCCGAAACGTTGTGATAAATGTGGAAACAAAAGGAGGTCAATAGTCTGAATAATGTAAATATTATGAACCTTTTATTTAGGAAATACACTGTGGAAACTAGAAACCAATAACAAATCCATGTCCATTATCCCTATCCCAAAATCTTTGGGTTCAGCTGTGTTTCGGTTTTTCGGCCTTTACGGATTATAAAATAACTATGGTCAGAACAAAATTAACCGAATAAATTTAATTTTCAATTAAACGGAACTCTCACCAATTGTGATTAACGGATATTTCCTTAGGGAATCTCTGTGCCTTGAGCGCTTGTTGGAACTTAGGCTCAGCCCAGACCTCAAGTGGAAATCGTGCATACGATCCATCGCTGCGCAGCTCCAGTAAGTAACTGACTCATCCAGCTATCATCAACCATTAGAAGAGCCAGATAAGACCTAAACTCACACAAAATAATACTACACTAATAAATAATATAGTCTTGGGATAATAATATTCTATAAACCTCATGCCGGAGGAAATTTATTTCTAAAATATGCATTAGCTAAAACTTAAAACTGATGTGCACGTCGTCTTGTGACTTGTCATGCGCTGTTACATATCTATCATATGAAACTACCCCGTCTTTTAATGAGACTTTGTTGCAGAAGGAAGATCATTGGTGTCACGATCGTCGTTGTCTGATGTTGACTCCCATGAACAGCCTTCTTGAGGTCACTAACCCTAAAATGGACCAGGTCGTACTATGTATAATCAACTCTTCTTACACAAATTATGTATCACTAACACTATTTTCATTTCAGACATTAAAAAATTATTAAAAATCTATTTATCAAGTTAGGAATTAAATATTTTATAATTATTTCTCCTTTTTTTGTCATTGTTCCTTTCTCCTGTATATACTAGATCCATGAAGCCCATTACTTTTTGTTAAAACTGATATCTAAACAAAGACTGACTTTAATTTTCAATTAAACGGAACTCTCGCCAATCGTTATGAACGGATGTTTCGTTAGGGAAGCCCAGTGACTTCAGCGCTTATTGGAACTTCGGCTCAGCCCAGATCTCAAGTGGAAATCGTACATAAGATCCATAGCTGCACCGCTCCAGTAAGTAACTGACTCCAGCTATCCTCAACCATTAGAAAAGCCAGATAAGGCCTAAAATAAAGTACTACTGCCATATATGGCCAGGAATTGTCCAGCATTCATGTTCCAGTCTCCATAGAGTCCAAAAGCGTCTCTGTACCCTTGTGGGTGACGAATTACTTTCCATCATACAACCACAGAGGAGACGCCGCAAGTCTCTCTCTGCTCTAGTGCTATTTTCCATCAAGAGTATTCAAATGAACTACGCTCAGTTCCAACAGTCTTAATCTCCACAGATAAGACCCGCCATGCCATGCACATTGCAGTGAATCGCCCTCATTATTTTTGGTATTCTTTTGGTGCGTCTCGAACCACTGCCTCGTCTAACCGGAGGTTTCTTCCCCGATCACTAGGACCTTAACCTCTTTATGTCTAGAGTTAACCATTATGTTCCACACATAACCGCATAATCTCTGTCGCTCTCTAACCATAAGTTCTCTGCTAGAAATTTCTCCTCTCGCAATACTCACTTGTGGAACGATCTCCCTCTTTTTTTCTTTCTAGTGAACATTGATGTTTAAAAATTTGAATGCAATGTCGCCTGTTATCTTCTGCATTTTTAATTCTCGTTCTTTTATTGATTTCCCCCGTTAATGGTGCCCAGCATCAGATTAATTCTGCCAGGTAACCCGGCTTGGGTTGATCAAGTACAAGCTCTCATTTCTCCGGACATGTTTGTGTAGCTATTTATTATTGCTAAAATATAATAAATATGGCAGCAGAGTTCGTCAGCTCGTCCTTTCATTAATCTATCTAGCCACAATACCTGACCCATTCGCTCTAATACACTTCTTTAGACCATAACATCACATTAACCCTTTCCAGAAAGATGAAAGCCTAACTAAACCCATACGTAGAATTTGTTGGGGGTAGGGATTGAAATAAAATTTAGAACATCCCCTCAAATACCAATGATTATTTACAATGATTTTGCATATAAACCAAACAAAATAAAACTTTGTTACTATGTAGAGCCCACCTCAAACCTAATTGTGACATGAATCTCAATTCTATGTACAGTGTCCCTTCAGGACGTTGACGATCGTGGCTCTCCACAATTTCCTGTTATTTGTAACTCTTAATAAATTTTGTCTTTTGTTATCTCTCCTAAGTCGTTCTCGGGTCTCCATTTATTATTCAATATCGCTAGGCAGGTTTTGCACTGATTTCCTTTGTCTCCCTTGCCCTCAATTTTTCCTGTCAGTATCAAATATTCTAACCCCTCTTGCCTGTTCATGTACCCTAGAAATTTCAACTGCCTTTTCCTGATCTTATGTAAAAGTGTCCTTTTTTGTTTTCTTTTTCTCTAAAACTTATTCGTTGCTCACATATTCGGTCCATGGTTTCCTCAACATCCTGTTATAGAACAACATTTCTGTTATTTAAAGACTCTACTTCATCTGTAAGAAGATTGTGCAGCATTCATTGCTGTATAAGCGGAATGGTGTTACAAAACAGCTCAGTACACTTTTCTTTGTTTCTAACATAATTTTCCTGTTTCTTTATACTTTGCTTAGTTTTTGGAAGGCATCTTTCGCTATACCAATGCATCTTCGGATTTCTCTGTGAAAACATTACCCAAATATTTAAATTGTGGTATATTGCTATCTCCAATTTGTAATTAGCATGTTGGGCTGCTTCTTTTGCTAACGACCATTCATCCGATCTTCACGCAGTTGGTGGTTAGTCCTTTTATCTAGCTTTCCTTCACTACGTTCGGAAGGATTTCTTTTAGTTTCCTTTTTATGTCATTTGCATATCTTAAGTTGTTAAGATTTTGGTCACCAATAATGTATCCTTGTAGGGCTTCCAGTTCTCTCGGAATTGTCTCACTGTTTAGGTTGAATAAGTCCAGTGAGAAGACCCATTCTTCTCTTACGCTCATAAGTAAGCGAAAAAAAAAACTGACGCATTCTTCCATTCATCTCACTCATCTAAACAACAATTACGAAAAAGAACGAAAAGTCGAAATTGATTCTCGGTGATAAACACTCGATAAATAAAATACCGTAATTACCCATGTATAATACGCCATGATCCATAATACACACCTCTAAAGTTGTGAGAAAAGGCATCTACTGACGCATAATATGCACCCCATTTTTGGTAATCAAACCCTATAAACTGTACCTCTCCAATTTCATTACGGTCAGCGTTTCCGACTCTTATTAAAAATGGTTTTAAACATAGAATAATTTAGTTTTATGATAATTCTTACTTTATTTTACATTTTACAATTGATTGTATTTGACATCCTTATGAGGTCGCAATCGTCGAATGGTAGTGTCAAATTGTCGTATGTTTGTGGTGAGTAGTCATTTCGCAACTGATATCGGCCTATGAAACAGCAATTTCTTTTGTAGCTGTGCATAATACGCACCCCTAATTTTGCTTATTATTTTTTAGAAAAAAAAATGCGTATTATACATAGGGAATTACAGTAATAATTATTATAATTTCAATCAGAATAATAAAACTTGTAAAAGAATAGCCAACAAGACGGGATATTGTGAATAGTTAGTGTCACATGATCTACAGCGATAAGCACAAGATAACAGTCGTGGGAAAACTTTATGATAATGATTCTATTTCTGTAAAAGTATTTGATACAATTGTTAGTCCTGTTCTCCATTATTCACATAGCGTCGGTGATAAAATAAATATTGACAAATAAATATGTTTGATCTCAGATTTTTGAATATAAATAATATTCATAATAAAAAAAATATGTATGAGCCTTGTAAAATATTCTAAGTATTTTGCATAATTTAATTTCTTTATAAAATCCTGTAAGGAATAATTGATTGTATATTCAACCTTTCTTTATAATGATTTACAATCAAGATTGTAGTCTCAACTTATTATTAATCGCGAATTTCTTGTGGTGAAAGGCACAACAGTTCGAAATGAGAAATTAGAGAGCCTTTTTCTAATTCTAGTTGGCATCGCGACATTCACTTGGAAAAAGTATAAATCCACTTCCCCACCCAACTGTGGGTTAAATTGTTGCACTTGCACCAGGAATAACCATTGTTATTCTTAAAAAAAAATGTTAATATTATTTCAAGTGCAAAACACAATGTTCAATGCAAAATCTTTTTCAACCTTAACTAACCCATACAGGTTGGTAAGCCGTAAAATACAGATGAATTAATCAACATAAACGTGAATTAAACATTCAAATAAAGAGATATTGGTTTTATTTACAATGGGAGATAACTCATAACCGATAATTATATTAATAATCTAAGGGAGATAATTTATCATTTTTTTTAATTATTGTAAATTTTAATTTTAGTGTAAAATGCTATATGACACTTAATTTATTAAAACCGCTAGAATTATTAAATAAGAAACAAAAAGGAAAACGTTATTTAGTTTCATACATATGAAGCTAAAATATAAGTGAATTTTTTTCTGATAGAATAAAATAAAAGCGAATTATGTTAATTTTTATAAACGTTTTCCTATTATTCTTATGAACTGTTTATTAATTTATTTCGAAATTTTGTTTATTAATTTATTTCAGAAATCATCGATTAATTGTATTCGATTATTCATTTTCATATTAAAAGTGGAATATCAAAATAAAATGTTATATTAAATATAAAATACGCATCGATAGAAATATTAATGATTTTTTTTTCAGATGAAATATTGGTAAGTATTAAATTTCAACTAGTTTTTAGGTGTTTGTTTGCTCACTGCTAATCGAACGGTTTTAAAAGCTAATAAGACATAAAAAACAGATCAATAAACCAATCCAACCGTTACTCTAGGGTCTTTTCGCCGTGAGGTCATGGTTTGTTGTTTTTGTTTAGCGACCTCTATGGGTTAATTAATGTCGAAATGTAAAGATTTGATTGGTGCCGGATTCTATTATATTGGTTATTACATTGGTAATTATATTGAAGTTGGTTATTACATTCGTGAGTTATTCATTTTCTTTTAGATTATTATCCCTTCACTATATGAAAAAAAAGAAAAGAATTGGAATGATGACTACGTACGCTTTGGTTTAACTTGCACGATAAATCGTGAATTGCAAAAAACCAAGTGCATACTATGCAATGTTGTGTTTTCCAACGCAAATATGAAGCCATAAAATTGCAGGAGCACTTCAGTAACAAGCACAGTAGAGGTGGTGTTGAAGGCCATGATTTTGAATGAAAGAGCACATTTTCTATTTCGAGGAACCCTTCCAAGATTAGGTTTCATTTCTGTTGACAAACCACTGCTGCTGGCTTCGTAACAAGTGGCATATAAAGTAGTCGAGTCCAAGAAGCTCCTTACAATTGCAGAGGAGCTGATCAAACCATGTGCATTAGAAATGGCAACAACTTTTCTGGGCTAAGAAGCAAGAAAAAAGCTTGAATTAGTGCCGCTATCAAATAATGTCAATTATTCAATTTACACTTACATTGAATGAAAAGCTTAATTTTTTGTACTATTTGTTTGTATTTAAGATTGTTATTTTCGTTTTTCTTCCTTTTCATGTCATTCAAAAATTAGTTTAAAAAATTGCCTTCTTCATCTTCATATGAGATATTACTTTTGTATATATATATATATATATATATGAGGTGCGAGATCATATAAGATTTCTAGGGGTGCGAGGCATAGAAAAGGTTGAGAACTCCTGGCTTAGAACATGTCTGCTCGTTAGGAAAACTACCGTAAAACTGTTTCTTTTTATAAATTTATCTAATTTATTGGTGGTTAGATGATGTAGTTGTATTGTGATTTAGAATTATTTAGTAAATGCATCAAAATGCTTTAGCAATCCAAAGGATTTTATCGCAGTAGTTTAGGTTTGGAAAATGAGGCAATCAACACGTTTATTTTAGTCCCAACTTGCATTTGAATGCGGCATCCGTAGATAATGATTTTTTTACCTACTGACTTTACCTATACTCTTTCACTTTGCTTAAGAAGTTGTTTTCTGTACAAACTAACCAAATAGTTATGGCAGTTGAGAGGAAATTTGATGACTAAACACCAATTTTTACCGTCCTGGGTAAGACGATAAACTACATTCAACAGCAAGGCCTCTGATCAGGAGGCTTTGAGGAGCGTGAAACCAACTCTTAATTGCTGGTGTTCCCAGGTCCACTGTGACCCGGAGTGGTAACACCTGTTAGGGTCCCAGCTATGGGCAAATAGTTAAAAGCCAAACTGGGGTCAAAACATTATGAAAATGTAAAAATAAGTTTTAATACCAGAAATACTTTATAAAAAATTATTACCAGCAATAAATGTGTGAAGAAAAAAATTTACTAGAAGTACATTAATATCAGCAATATATTTTCGGAAAAAATATTACCAGCTATACATTTTTTGAAAAAAAAAAATTACCAGCTATACATTTTTTGAAAAAAAAAATACCAGCTATACATTTTTTGAAAAAAAAAAAAAACCAACTATACATTTTTGGAAAAAAAAATACCAGCTATACATTTTTTGAAAAAAAAAAAATACCAACTATACATTTTTTGAAAAAAAAAAAATAATACCAGCTATACATTTTTGAAAAAAAATACCAGCTATACATTTTTGGAAAAAAAAAAAAATACCAGCTATACATTTTTGAAAAAAAATAACATCTATACATTTTTTGAAAAAAAAAATACCAGCTATACATTTTTGAAAAAAAATACCAGCTTTACATTTTTGAAAAAAATACCAGCTATACATTTTTGAAAAAAAATACCAGCTATACATTTTTTGAAAAAGAATACCAGATATACATTTTTGAAAAAAAATACCAGCTATACATTTTTAAAAAAAAAATTCCAGCTATACATTTTTGAAAAAAAATACCAGCTATACATTTTTTGAAAAAAAAATTACCAGGTATACATTTAAAAAAATATTACCAGCTATACATTTTTGGGGAAAAAAATACCAGCTATACATTATTTGAAAACAATATTATCCAAATAGATTCTTGAAGAAAAAATATTACCAGCAATACATTATTACCAGCAATACATTTCTGGAACAAAAATATTACCAGCAATACATTTTTTGAAAAAACAAAAAATACCACCTATACATTTTGGAAAAAAAAATATTACCAGCTATATATTTTTTGGGAAAAAAATACCAGCTATACATTATTTGAAATCAATATCACCAGTAATATATTTTTGTAAAAAAATATAACCAGCAATACAAATTTTGTCGGTATTAAATAACCCATTGAGGTTGACATGCCGTAAAACAAAACAAAACAAACCAACCAAATTTTACGACATTAAATCCAAAATCCGTTCTGGCAAATTTCAGCCCATAGCACAGTGAACAAACTTTTCCTAGCATCTGTTGATTCAATAGTCCGGATCTTTTCTGTTAATTCACCCCAAGTAATGTAAAGTTACTTATCGCAAATATTAATTCACCCCAAGAAATTATAAATTTTAAATCAAATTTGTTTGTTTTTTGTTAAATGTTTCTCTCACTTTTTATGAAATTATAAATTATAAATTAAAATTTGTTTAGCATGCCTCGCAACAACTCCAACTCTCAGAATGAAAAATTACCAAACATCAGGGAGTTCTTCACATTTCGTAAGTGTGGATGATATTCGATGTAAATACAAGGAATGTTTTACAATTTAAAAAAAAAATTATGTTTTTGGTTTCTTTATCCGGGGAAGCGGGAACGCTTACCCCACATTTAGAAATAGCACAACCGAGTCGACCATATTTAGGACGATCGCAAAGGTCAGCCCAATCAGAGTGCAATTTGGTAAATATAAATTGTTTTTATTTTAAGAATTGATATTTGGAGCTGAATTAACAGAAAAGATCCAGTAGTCCATATTTTCTTGCTAGACGCCATTTCCCCTGATTGATATTAACAGCAAATCCAAAAAACAATATGTTTTATTGGCGGGAATGTCCTACCTCTGCTGCTAACTTGCCAATTTCCGCTTCCGACGTTGTGAGCAAACATCACGAAAAAAGAGGTATTACTTTCGGAGCTACCCTAGTGTTATTATAATCAAACGTGAATTTCGAAAGATTTTCCTTTTCTTCTTTAAGTTGTTGTTAATTTCATTTCTATTTATTGAAATTATTTATTTTACCCTTTTTTGTCTTGAATAAATGAAGTTATTTCATTTTTCTTTCTTTTCGTCGTCCATTGTTTTTCTCCTTCGTTCTCCTTATTTCGTTTTATTTAATTAATTAAAAGTTGATAATGATGTGACAGTAAGTGACATTCAAACTCATGCTAGTGAGACTACGCTGATAAGAATGACTTTAATGTCAGTATGCATTTATTTTAAAATAGATTCAAAAAATTAGGTTTCATGTTTGTTTTCAAGGGAAGTAACTTTTATTTTCATGACATTTATTATGTCCCTTGCACTGTGATAACTTAGCGCGAATTAAATTATATACAACTGCTACATTTTTTTAATAATTTAACCCAAAGCAAATATATAAATCCACTAAGATGCAAGAAGTTACTGAGTGTGAGATAATATAAGAAAAAGAAAACATAATTAAGGAGAATGAACAATAAAAGAACAGGAATTAAGAATAAAAAAATAATTATTGCATTTAAATTTTTATGATCAAAATTGATTGGAAAGCGAGAAGCAGAAGGAGAGTACCACACGCGAGAAGTGCGAGAGAATAAACTTTTATCACATAATTTACAGTTATGTCTAGAAATTTAAGACCTAGTTGCCAATCTAGTACTACACTTGAAATTCGTAAAGTCCAGGTACTAAAATGAAAGTTCATCAGAACAATTACCACGAAAATATTTTTGAAAAGGCACAGAGAAACTACATTACGGTATTGCGATTGAATACACCCACGATGCTACGTACGAGGTGGGGCTGTGTATTATATTTTTCTTGTCTAAATACACCACTTTGCAATTTAGGCTATTCAAGAGTCTTAGTAGTTTAGGCGTTGTTTTGGTCATTTTTAATTTCCGCAATTTTATTCTGAGATTGCCTAAAACTGGAAGGTGGTCGCACCAGCAATGTCACCACTTGGACCCATTTTACAGTGTAAAACTAAATTTCTGAATTGAAATATTCTTTTTGTTGATAGTTGTTTAATCAAACTGGTTCTTGGTGTTCCATACTTCGCTTTCCCATGCCCGTAAGCCTCTCGAGGGTTCTTGATATCAGGTGCTGGCCATTTGCTGTGCACCACTGGACCCAAGTCTGAACCTGCCAATTATTTCACTTTCTTATCCTTTTCCAATTTTGGCATTCAGAAAAAAAAAGGCAAAAATAATTTTCCATAAATAAATGCAAAATTTATATCGAGTAAAAAAAAATAGGTTTTACATTTGAAGAAAAGTTATTAATTATTATTCCAAGATTTTGAACAACTTTTAGAAATAATAATTAATAACTTTTCTAATTTTTCTTAACCATTTATATCATTCCTAGTGTTTAGTACAACATTTCAGCAGATCTATTGCAAAGCCTTTTGCTATACACCGTGCTAAGGGAATAAATACTTAACACCAGGTGGATAATAGAAGAAAGGTTTATTATACACAACCAGTACAATATGAAATACGGCACAGTTATACACACAGGTCAATCAAGTAGTGAGTGCCACTAATTAGAAGGTCGGACGTGCTCTCGCCCTTAATACTTAACAGGCCCCACCCTAGGGATGTATGTGGCACAAGGCTGAGTTTACCGTGGGTTCTCCGAGCCCGTAGGATCGGCCAAAAATATTCCCTAAGAACCCGCATAAGGGTCTGTCTATCTCCCCGGACGAAACTTTGCTCTTCGGCAAAGCCTCATCCGGGTTCCTCTCTGCTCAAGACAAAGAGTTCGACAATGAAGAACAGGAGAGAGTACTATTCTCTATCTCAGTCTTCCTCGAGACTCTCGTAGACGGTTGACTTTATAGGTACTTACTACCTATAGTGTAATCATTCATGGGGATCCATTAGATCACCTTCTTAAGATGTACTATCAATAATGACAGAGTAGTATTTTTTTCACAGAAATAGGCGATGAACAGAAAATAAATAGTTGCTAATATCGACCAGTTTGACTCGTTCCCGTTATCTGCAGAAAAGCGACACCTCTTATAAACTGTAAAGCTAAAGCAGCTTGTAGAATGGCTCGGCCGGAACATTATGCTAGAAATAAAGCAAAACACAAACGTGTTCAATCTTGAAATATGCACCTATTGTATTTAGGTATTGAGTATAGCCATTTTCCTAATACTTCATAGATGTAGTGAGTGTTCTTCAGTGATTAAAAATGACTTCTAGCGAATGAGCCTCATCCGGGCTTAGAGCGGACCCCTCCCTCCTCAAAACTCTCCATTTGGCACTACAGAATCACAGACAAAGAACTGTACCAAATAACGGAGACCACATCACTTGAGCAATTTCAACAGCAGCAACAGCTAAAATGGATATCACATATATCTCAAAGAGAAAATAATAACATCATCACGTTCGCTACAACAGTCACGCAAATCAGTTCTTGTTAGAATTTATCACTAGCATAAGCCTGTATTGATTGATTGTTTTTTACGGTTTATCAACCTTCTTTAGGTAAAAAAAATATTTTCTGGCTTTAAATAAAAACATGAAATATTTTTAGATTATAAGATTTTTCTTTAAATAAGCATGATTTACTGATACAAGTCCTATTAAAAAAAACAGAAGGGGGGGTCTAATTTGTGCCTTTCACTTGCGCGTAAGTAAATATAATGAACCCGACTTGAAATGGAACGCGGCTCACCGATTTTCAAATCCGAGCCATTATCTATAACATTACCCACATACTCCAAAGCAGTCACCCATCTAAGTACTAACCCGGAGCGACGTCGCTTAATTTCAGTGATCGTACAAGAAGCGGTAATTCAACGGCCTATGACCGTAATCCACGTCAACATGCAGATCCAAGCATACAGGACCTGATATTCCCAAGCGGTGACTTTTGTAGGTGCTGGCCAGTCTCGACGTTGCTTAACTACACTGATCCTACGAAAACCGATGTTTTAATATGATTTCATCATAAGAAATACAACCCGTACATTCAAGTTTACAGCACCTGGTTTTCTCAAGCGGTCACCCATCTTGGTACTGGTTACTCTCGTCGTGGCTTAACTTGATCGTACGAAAATCGGTGTTTAAACGGAATATACCCGTAAGCCCATAACCCCGTAGTTACAGAAAATTTGCTTATGGAATTTTCAATAATTATTAGTCGAATTTCAAATGTAATGTTTACATATTTAAACATAGATTTCTTCAACGTCATATGTGCCATTTTGCTCTAAAATGGTTTATATTCTCTGAGTCACCTTCATAATTCTAATCTTAGTATCTTTCTAGGTGATGAACCTTTTTACAGACTTCTATAGAAGTTCTTCCAAGTAAGAGAATGTTGTAGAGATTGGAATAAGTAATCCGAAGGTGTAAGGTCAGGTGAGTATGACAGTTGTATTAGGTGACTCCAAGCCAGCTTATCAATTTCTGCCGGGCCTGCAAATGACTCGTTCTCTGTCTTTCTCTGTCAAAAATCCCCAAATTCTGGATTCTATCAAACCTATCAAATTCTCTCAGCTATAGGACCATTTGCATAAACGGCACATATTATAATTTACTGTTTGTACTGAGATTTATTTTTTACTTTCCGGAGATAAAAAGAACATCAAATGACGAAAATGTATCCCAGTCTTCCATTTCCCTTTTAACGTAAAAAAAAAACAAAAAAAAAAACAAACATATTTATTTTGCAATTCACATCTAGATCGTAAAGAAAGACGAGTTGAAATGTCACTATTCAACTGAATAGGGGCGGGTCTTTCTACCGGTTTCTTGCTTTCTTGTCACTTCCAATCTTCAAAAATTTAAATGTTACCCCAACCCCAATTTTTCTTGGTAACCCCAGGAGGTATTATCCTTATTACTTAGGATGAAATTATTAATACATACATACATACATACATACATACATACATATATATATATATATATATATATATATATATATATATATATATATATATATATAAGGAAAAGTTTATAGTAGTTCCAACGAGATAAAAGAGTGTATATTAAAAAGAAGAGAGAAACCGCAAACGTTTTTGGTTGTAATGTGGATTTTTTTAAAAAATATTATGCTTTATTTTCTATAATTTTGCTACACGTGTTTCCGCTTTCGCGACCTTCTTCCTTCAAAGAGTAGAGATTCCCACGTATCATTAAAATAATTCATTTTTTTCTTATGATGTTAAATATTCTCGATATGAGACATTCTCTTTCTAGTGTGTTAGTGACCCAAATGTCTTTCTTGAACTGGCAGTGAAAAGTTATGCGTGAAGGTTTATAAAACAATTATATATATATATATATATATATATATATATATATATATATATATATATATATATATATATATATATATATATATATATTCATACGTTATTTTTGTAGATACAATTTACTTAAGTAAATGTTGTTTTAATTAAACAGTATTAATTTCATTTACCGGCCTGTGTGAAAATATGCGTTCTCCGATAGGAATCGAACCTGTGTTCCTATACGGAAATCGTCATTTGACATTACGTGCTATACCAGTCAGCTACATAGAAGCGTTTGGTTAGCAATGTTCGGATTATTGTTTATAAACACACAGTCTTTCGATAATTTTTCTCTATCAATCATTTCAGCTCACGAAACGTATCTTAACGTAAACAACAACAACATGAAATGGATTATGTCATTAATATATTTATATTTATGTTTATACGTTACTTTTTATATTTATGTTTATACGTTATTTTTTACATTCAATTTATTTAAGTAAATGCTCTGTTTGTAATCGGACTTGATTTATTTCATATGTTGTCATTGTTTACGTTAAGGTACGTTTAGAGAGCCGAAATGATCGATCGAAAGAATTCAAGTCAATAAAAAAGCATCGAAAAACATCCTGGACCTAAAGACAATATGCAAAGAAGAATGGAGTAAAATAACAACTGAAACTTGCAAATTATTGATTAAAAGCTACAGAAAAAGACTCATTGCTGATGAATTGAGTAAGGGGTATGCTACAAAGTATTAAATAGCTATTATAACGTTGTATGAACATTTTTTTCATATAATTTCATTAATATTACAAACTTTTCTGAATTCTTTTGCATATTGCAGAAAAATGCTATGATATACAAATATTGAATAGATTATAATTTTTAAAAAATAAAATCTATGTTAAAAAATTTCATGATGTACGAATATTTATTTTCCCCACTGTATATATATATATATATATATATATATATATATATATATATATATATATATTCAATATTCATATTTTTCACTTTTATTTATATTTACATACGCTCTATCTCTGATATTGAACACTTAATCCCATAAATATAGCACATCTTAAAACTAATAAAATAATGTATACACTCTTTGAATAACTTATTCAATTCATGTATTTTGACTTGTAAATAGGATTAATACAAGAGAAAGAATACACATTTCAAGAATTTGAGGGTAAAATATACAAAAAAAAAACATAGAAAATTAGCTTTAATAAGATAAAAGCTACATGGGGCAATGGCAGAATGTTCATATAATGATGAGTTTATATCAAGTGTTCAACCTGGTTGCTGTTCTGTTCAATACACTTTCATATCTTGAAGACCTACAAACGTCCAGTATCATTTCCTCTGGTATTTGAACACATTCTCCTTCAATTGCTACTCTTATTTCAGCAATTGCTTCAGGTTTCCTGCTGCAAACTTTGTCTTTTAGAAACCTTCACAAAAAGAAATCCAAGGGTGTCAAATCTGGTGATCTATGTGGGTATTCAACTGTCCCCCTTCTTCCAATCCATCTGTTTTGCAGATTATCATCTATATAAAAAATGTATTAACTATTAATATTTAAAGAATATATACATTATTTTGGGACACCCTATATATATATATATATATATATATATATATATATATATATATATATATATATATAAAATATTCCGTTTATTCCCGTTGAATGTTAAAGACTTAATTACTCCTTGAATTTAAGATGTTGTAATAATTACCTATTCCTAAAACTTACAGACGACATATTTATGGATACGATAATATTCACGATTCGTCAATATAGACTCAAATATAAGCGACCAATAATTACCTATTCCTAAAAGCTAACAGATTCTATATTTAAGGCTACATTAATAATCCCATTCGGTAATTCCCCAAATATTAAAGACCAATAATTCCCTAAAAGAAACTATTCTATATTTAAGGCTACATTCGGTGAAATACCCAAATATAAACGACCAATAATTACCTATTCCCCAAAGCTAACAGATTCTGTATTTAAGGCTACATTAATATTCCCCCATTTGGTAAGAAATACCCAAATATAAACGACCAATAATTTTAAGGCTACATTAATATTCTACTTATTCCCTAAAGCTAACAGATTCTATATTTAAGGCTACATTAATACATTAAAAATTATATAAACGACCAATATTGCCTATTCAAAAGTTAACAGATTCTATATTTACCCAAATATAAAAAACGACCAATAATTACCTATTCCCTAAAAGCTAACAGATTCTATATTTAAGGCTACATTAATATTCCCCCCGTCGGTGAAAATTACCCAAATATAAACGACCAATAATTACCTATTCCTAAAAGCTAACATATTCTATATTTAAGGCTACATTAATATTCCCATTTGATAAAAACGACCAATACCCAAATATAAACGACCAATAATTACCTATAAACGACCAATTCCCTAAAAGCTAACAGATTCTATATTTAAGGCTACATTAATATTCCACTTCGGTAAAATTACCCGAATAAAAACGACCAATAATTACCTATTCCTAAATTCTACATTTCGCTAACAGATTCTATATTTAATTCCCTAAAAACCTAACATTAATTTATTTCCATTAATTCCCCAAATATAAACGTCCAAAATTACCTAAAAACCTAACAGATTCTATATTTAAGCTTACATTACCAATTCGATACCTATTCCCAAATATAAAACGTCAATAATTACCTATTCTATAGATTCTAATTTATATTTACATTAATATTCCTCATTCGAAAATAATGTCCCAAATATAAACGTCCAATAATTACCTATTCCCAAAAGCTAACAGATTCTATATTTAGCTGTTTAATTCCTCATTCAAATAATGTCCCAATTAAAGTCCAATCTACCTATTTAAAAGCTAACAGATTCTATATTTAACATTAATATTCCCCATTCGTTAATAATGTCCCAAATATAAACGTCCAATAATTACCTATTCCCAAAAGCTAACAATTCTATATTTACTACATTAATATTCCTCATTCGGTAATAATGTCCCAAATATAAACGTCCAATTTACCTATTCCTAAAAGCTAACAGATTCTATTTTATAGCTACATTAATATTCCTCATTCGGTAATAATGTCCCAAATATAAACGTCCAATAATTACCTATTCCCTAAAAGCTAACAGATTCTATATTTAAAGCTACATTAATATTCCTCGTTCGGTAATAATGTCCCAAATATAAACGTCCAATAATTACCTATTCCCTAAAACCTAACAGATTCTATATTTAAGGCTACATTAATATTCCTCATTCGGTAATAATGTCCCAAATATAAACGTCCAATAATTACCTATTCCCTAAAAGCTAACAGATTCTATATTTAAGGCTACATTAATATTCCTCATTCGGTAAGAATTACCCAAATATAAACGACCAATAATTACCTATTCCTAAAAAGCTAACAGATTCTATATTTAAAAAACATTAATATTCCTCATTCGGTAATAATGTCCCAAATATAAACGTCAATAATTACCTATTCCTAAAACCTAACAGATTCTATATTTAAGGCTACATTAATATTCCTCATTCGGTAATAATGTCCCAAATATAAACGTCCAATAATTACCTATTCCTAAAAAGCTAACAGATTCTATATTAAGGGCTACATTAATATTCCTCATTCGATAATAATGTCCCAAATATAAACAACCAATAATTACCTGTTCCCTAAAAGCTTACAGATTCTACATTTCAGGCTACATTTATATTCCCCATTCGGTAAGAATTACCCAAATATAAACGACCAATAATTACCTATTCCTAAAAAGCTAACAGATTCTATATTTAAGGCTACATTAATATTCCTCATTCGGTAATAATATCCCAAATATAAACGACCAATAATTACCTATTCCCTAAAAGCTAACAGATTCTATATTTAAGGCTACATTAATATTCCCAATTCGGTAATAATGTCCCAAATATAAACGTCCAATAATTACCTATTCCCTAAAAGCTAACAGATTCTATATTTAAGGCTACATTAATATTCCTCATTCAGTAATAATGTCCCAAATATAAACGTCCAATAATTACCTATTCCCTAAAAGCTAACAGATTCTATATTTAAGGCTACATTAATATTCCTCATTCGGTAATAATGTCCCAAATATAAACGTCCAATAATTACCTATTCCCTAAAAGCTAACAGATTCTATATTTAAGGCTACATTAATATTCCTCATTCGGTAATAATGTCCCAAATATAAACGTCCAATAATTACCTATTCCCTAAAACCTAACAGATTCTATATTTAAGGCTACATTAATATTCCTCATTCGGTAATAATGTCCCAAATATAAACGTCGAATAATTACCTATTCCCTAAAAGCTAACAGATTCTATAGTAAGGGCTACATTAATATTCCTCATTCGGTAATAATGTCCCAAATATAAACGACCAATTATTACCTATTACGGACAAACCTACAATTTCCTTATTTTCGAAAACAATAATTTTCTTGATTCAGGTATACAAACTCAAATATAAATGACCAATAATTACCTACTCACGTAAAAGCTTACAGACTCTATACTTAAGGCGTCAATAATGTTTTTTGATTCCGGAATATAGACAAAAATATAAACAACCAATAATTACCTGAAAGCTTATATACTGCATGTCAAATGTTGTAATAAATTTCTTGATTCGGGAATATAGACTCAAATATAAACGATTAATAATTGCCTATTCCTATAAAATCTTACATATTCTATATTTAAGACTACAATAAATTCAATCTATTCACAGAATCGAATGGGATATATGCAATACCAAGATGATGAAAAACATCTCATCAGATCGGCGCTTGTATCTGCGTATAGTATTTACGTTCAGTGTTGCAAGTAAAAAGCAAATTTTGAATTCAAACCAAACCAAGACTGTCTCTTATCAGGCTATCACACACATTATTTCTACGGCAGCAGTATACATTGTGCTCCTAAAAACCTAATGCATTATGGCATCAGTGATCTTGATGCACTGTATAGATTCGATTACATAGTGAAAAGACGAAGAAATGTCACAATGACATTTTTCTAAGAATCGTCACGAAAATAATGCATTTGGTGAAAGTGTTGTTTCAAGTTGAATTATGAAAACACGCACGTCTGACGTGAAGTAAGTGAGAAAGTTTTGTCTATATTGTTGCCGTCCAACACGCGATGACCAGAACAATCGGAGCGATATCGTGTCGACCGCGACCAAAATTAACTGGAAATGACATCGTTCGCTCCGCTGGAGGTTGCAATATTCAAAGTATTGCCACTGATTAAAATGAATCACTCTGCATTTATAGTTGGCTACTCGTCACTGGTTGCTCTGCAGTTGAACATTTTTTAAGTCAAAATTGGTATTTGCCTGTGTAAAGTGAGTTCCTGTCATAATAAAAAAAAATTAGGAATGAGCCATTATACCTTCACGAGAAAAAAAGTTGATAATTAATATCACGGTAAGAAATGCAAACTCGAATCCTGTTTCCAATATATATGGTTGTTTTTGTTTTTTTTCAACCAGGTAGGTGACATTTGTGACAACTTGTATTTCTGTCATGAGAGACTACGGATCAGTTTTACCCTTCAACCAGTTAAAACTGTGATTATCTCTTACCACCCCTTTGCCCATTTCTATATCAGGACGTACGGCTAGTGATTCTAATGGGTGACATTGGACGTACCTCAAAAGACATTCTGAACTCGCTTGTAGTCTGTACCCCGGAAACAGCTGTATTGAAACTACTTCCAATCATAGCCGTGGCTATTTATATTATATTATATTATATACACACACATATATATATATATATATGAACGGAAATTTCCAACATCCTGTCAAGTGCCACTTGATCTCAAAATTTTTCGTTACTTCGTCTATTATTATATTCCTTTTTGATCAAGTAAATGGCTGTCTTAAAGATCCCATTTCTCTAACTTTACTGCTGATCACAAAAACATAGAACACTCAAAACTGAGATAAAATAATTTTCCATTAATTTCTGTTTAAATTTTACTAATTCATTTATAATTTATAATTTTTTGCGAATTTGTTTAAAATATATAATATTAGTATCTATTGAGTAAATGTATTTATTTGGACATGAAAGTCAAAAATAGTCGCATATTTTATTCGAGCACCGGTTGTCGGTTTTTGAGCCTAGGAAAAATTAAGAATTTCAAATGATGAATTTCAAGACACGCAATCTTTCCTAACTATGAAAACTGACATATCACTCTTCCCCACCCAATTTGTTGCTCGTTTCAGCTAAGCTGAATAAATAACTTCTTACTTGAATATGAATTCTGGAGGGTGTGTAATTTATTTAATAATGTCACCCCAAACAAAGCAATGAAGCAATTGAGACGCAAGGGGTTACTGAGAGCAACATAATATGAGAAAAATACTATTAAGGAGAGAAGACAATAAAAGAACAAAAATTAAGAAGACTAGATAACGACTGACATTGCACTTAATTTTTCGAAGATCAATGTTGACTGAGAAACACAAAGCCGGAAGAGAGTTCCACAAAGGGAGAAGTGTCAACGAAGAAACTGTTAGCATAGAACTTACGGTTACATCTAGCCATTTCAACTGTAAAAAAGATGATCCTTGCAGCCACTCAAGTGCTACGCTATCATTCATAAAGTCTACTTACCATAGAGAAAGGCTCATCAAAACAATTACCATGAATGTATTTATAGAAAAGGTATAGAGAAGCTACCTTACGGCGGTGGGAAAGTGATTGAAGTCGAGATGCCAGGTCAAGATCAACAACATTGGAGATTTTTCTTTGGATTTTATAAAAAAAAATCTCTAAATATATAGCAATATCTCCAGACCAGATGTGGAAGTAATATTCAAACAAGGACGAATGGTAAACTTATAAATATGTAAAATAGATTCTGGTGAGAAAAATTGTCTAGGATGGCACAGGGAACGAACTTTCACACCATCACACCTAGAAGTTGATTCAATAAAATCATTCTACTTCATGTCAACGGAAAATTTTTGACAGAGAAGGCGCAATGTGCTAATGTTCTGGAGGTTAGCATCAGTCATGCTGATTGAAGGTAAAAAGAATTATCACAGACGATTTTAAATCATCTCATGTTTCTTATTCAGCAAGTGTCCATCCCACATAAAAATAAGGCATTAAAAAAAAGTATTTGTATCATTGCCGCAATTTCTAAACAGATTTAGGGAGAGATTTTTACTATATCTTTTTCTATATTTATTTCTCTTTGTATTGAAATTAGCGATTTGATTATATTGCATCGGCTGGTAAATATAACGTCTAAACTCAGAACTCAAAATCTTTTATATTTTCAATTAGTGTTATGGTCCGGTTCCTTGTACCACGATGATAGTCCAAGGTAGTACCAATAAAGAAGAACTCGAACACAGGTATGGAATAACACAGATATATTACAAACAGGAATATATAGAGAGAAGTAGAAGTGTTAGTATGAACAATCAGGTTTAGTAGTGAGAACAATGTAGTCTCGACCAGTATCACTATTCCAATGTCTTGCAGTAATTGTCTGGGCTCGGCCAAAAATATACCCATTGAACCCGTATAAACAGGTTCAGGGTCGGTTTACCTCCCCAAAAGAGAATCCGCCCTTCGGCGTAGCCCCTTTCGGGTTCCTCCCCGCGCGAAGGCAGAGAGTTCAACCGATCAGCCGGTCAAGACTTGAACGACTGACGCTATTCAGTCACCCCCTCCACGAGGGTGTCATGTGGCACAAGGCCGGTTTAACGTGGGATCTCCGAGCCCGTGGGCCCGGCCAAAAATATACTCTTTTAACCCGTATAAACGGGTTCAGGGTCGGTTTACCTCCCCAAAAGAGAATCCGCCCTTCGGCGTAGACTCTTTCGGGTTCCTCCCTGCGCGAAGGCAGAGAGTTCAACCGATCAGCCGGTCGAGACGCGAACGACTGACGCTATTTAGTAACTGCCCCACGCAGTCACATGTGGCTCAAGGCCGAATTTAATGTGGGGTTCCCGAGCCCGTAGGCTTGGCCAAAAATATACTCTTTTAACCCGTATAAAAGGGTTCAGGGTCGGTTTAGATACAGAATCCTTACAAAATTGGAGAGTGAACAAGATTTGACACTTCAAAAACTGACCGAAGACTACCAGAGATGCATAAGTGTAAAGAAAGACTCAAAAGATATAAAAGAAGCTGGCATCGCGCACATATGTAAAGTACGAAGACAAACCAACTTTCCCTCCTCACAAACAAACCAAACCAATTTTCCCTCCCCAAAAACAGGTCAAACAAATTTTTCTACTTCAAAAAGTCAATATCAGAAAAAACTACCACCCAGTCCATTCTATCGCTGTGGGACGTGGTATTGGTATAAAGACTTTCCATACCGTTTTAAAACTTGTCTATCAATGCAAAAAAGTAGAACATAAAAGTTCTCATTGTTGGACCAGAAGAGAAAGCAAAAGCAGAATAAGAATCACGATTACTGACCAAGCGGATGAGACTAACATAAGAAAATACATCCAAGTAGAAATGCAAAACAGAAAAGTCAGACTACAGTTGGATTCCGGGTCGGACTTAACCATTATTAACGTACAAACATGGAGAAAACTGAACAAACCTACCATGTTAAGAACCGATAAAATTGCTAGATCGGTAACTAGGAGAAAAATAAAATTTGAGGGCTAAGTGATTACAAATGTGACTTTCAATGGAATGACCATAACATTGAAAATGTATGTGCTAAGAAATACAGAAAACTCGGTACGGACTGGATGCAAAAATTCGAACTTTGGGATTTGCCAATAAGTACGTACTGCCAAAATGTAAAAATTTTATCGACCGAGACAAATAAATTAAAAGAGAAACTAAAAGAGAATTTCCTCGAAGTATTTTCAGCGGGTCTCGGAAGATGTAAGAAAATGGCAGCAAATATAGAAATAAAAGAAAACGTTCAACCTATCTTCAAGAAAAAAAAGAGCGTACCGTTTGCTTCAATAGAAAAAAATAGATCAAGAATTAGCTAGACTCGAAAACACCGACATATTGACAAAAAGTCAATGGGCCGCACCCACGGTTTACGTCAAAAAAAAAAAAAATCAGGGGAGATTCGAGTATGTGCTGATATCTCAACGGGTTTGAACGCAGCGATAAAAGACTACCACTATCCTCTACCCAGTCCAGAAGAAGTATTCACAAAATTAAACGGCGTAAATTTTTTTTCAAAAATAGATTTAAGTGATCCGTACCTACAAATCCCAGTCGATGAGAAAAGTTCAAAATTACTGTGCATAAACACACACAAAGGATTATACAGATACCAAAGATTACCATTTATGATTAAGCTCGCACCGGCTATATTCCAACAGACAATGGATACTATGCACGCCGGACTAGAGTACACGATTGCATACTTGAATGACGTATTGATAAATAGCGAAATCACGTACAAGATGTGTTCAGGAGAATACAAAGCTATGGGTTTAAGGTAAAAGAAAACAAGTGCGATTTTTTTATGAAGGAAATAAAATACCTGGGCCATATCATCGATCAAGAAGGAAGACGACTAGACCCTGAAAGGGCAACGGCAATAAAAAAAATGCCCGTTCCAAAAAAACATAGCAGAATTACAAAGTTTTCTAGGCTTAGTGAATTATTACCAGGAATTCATTCCTCACATGCATAAACTTCGCGCACCACTGAACGAACTGCTAAAAAAGAAAAAGTTTGGGAGTGGACAGATGAATGCCAGAAAATGTTTGACAAAATAATTAAGACGTTAACTTCGGATTTATTTTTGGCAGACTACGACCCAAAATTAGAAATAATAGTAGCAAGTGACACGAGCGCCTATGGAGTTGGGGCGTGTATACTGCATAAAATGCCGGATGGGACAATAAAACCCATGCTTCAAGAACCCTACTACCTGCAGAGAAAAATTACTCACAAATAGAGAAAGAAGCCCTGGGAATTATTTTCGCAGTCACAAGATTTCATAGATATATCTATGGTAGACTTTTTACTCTACAGACGGATCACAAACCGTTATTAACAATATTCGGCTCGAAAAAAGGTCTATCGGTTTACACTGCCAATAGGTTGCTAAGATGGGGTATAATTCTAACAATTTCAGATTAGAGTATCTACCAGCGAAAAGAATCGGGCATGCGGATGGTCTGTCTAGACTTATACCAACGAAAACAGAGCCATTGGAAGACTCTGTAATCGCAGCCTTACAGCATGAAGAAGATATCAGGACAGTACTATGTTGTACAGTTCGAAACCTCCTCATCACACTACAAGAGATAAAAAATGAAGCAATAAACGATGAATTCATAAAAGAAACAAAAGCAAAAATAGCAGAAAAAAATAAGCAAATATCGGATAGCTTTTCTTTATGCGATAATGTACTACTTTATAACGAAAGGGTAGTAATTTCCAAAACGTTACAAAAGCGAATCCTAAAGAATTTCCACATGGGCCATCCAAGGAAAAATGGAATGAAATCACTAATGTATATTGGCAACACATGGACCAGGACATTACACAGATGGTGGAAAAATGCAAGGACTGTTCCTTAGCAGCCAAAGCACCGCCAATCATCCATAAGCCATGGCCAGTGACAGATCGTCCATGGTCAAGAATACACGCAGATTATGCAGGTCCAATAGATGGTTTTTACTATTTGATTATAGTGGATAGTTATAGTAAATTTGGTTTGTCGAAAGACGAAAACAGAAGATTTTTTTTACTAAATGTCTACTCAATACTAGGTCCAAGAGTCACTCAAGGCAGAGGATTACTAAAAGAGGTTGGTATATAAACATAAGAGTGGGGGGGTGTTGGTAGTTTTTGTTTAGCGGTATGTCGATCTCTCTGGGTTATTGAATGCCGAAATCTGAATATTTTGTAAGTATTTTTTTTATTTTTATTTTTGGGAAATAATCAAGGTTAGTGTATACACATCTTACTAATTAATTCATAGCTGGGGGGAGAAATTTTGGATTCATACCTTTCCTAAGGATATTTCCGTATTTTCTGAATATAACGAACCCAACGAGAATTAGAACTCTAGTCCCCGATCAAAAATTCCGAGCCATAATCTATTAAACCACCCGCACATCCGAGCTTAGACCACCTGGTATTCTCAAACGATCACCCATCCACTAACTAGGCTAGGCGTCGCTTATAAAAGAGAGTGGTAAATGCAGATTACGGGGATATGTACGATACGTAACAGTTGACCCTAGACTGGATGCAATTAAGATTGAAGTGTTCGGGGAAGCATCCTCTCCGGAGTTTATTTAATAAAGTAGATGTTCTTGAAAAGAAGCTGTCCAAATGGTACGTCCTTCTTACTAATGGAATACAAAAGGAATGAGAATCGTTCATTCTGTATATATATATATATATATATATATATGGAGCAAACTATTATACAGTTATTCTTTTGGACTAATTTCTTCATCTTAGTTTTCATCCTGGCATTTCAGCAGCTAAACTCTCCGGTCTTCCTCAATTGCAAGTCGCATTCGCTTAGCTTCCGTAAATTTCGAAAAATAGCTTTTATTTGATCCCCAAGCATACTCATTGTTTTCATTCTTTGCTCTTAAGTCTGGTGTCCCAATGAAATCGATTCTTCCTTACGGTACTGCTAAATGACTCAGTGTTTGAATTATGACATGATTGTCATCTCGAAAATCGAAAAGCTTGTTTTGATATATATATATATATATATATATTTGTTGTATATTTGTTTATAAAGTTGACAACCATGTCTTATCCAAATGGTTTCCTTTCCAGAACAGAAAAAAAAGGTTAACGCGCGTGAAGACGTATTCGTGACAAAAATAAGACATAGCTACTTTCATAAAAGTTTCGATAACTTTTATTCCAAGTAATATTCGAATAGGGGATTATGTTTTTTTTTTTTTTTTCCTTTTTATTCTCTCACAAAAGAATATTTTTTTGCAAAATATTATTCTTATTTATTTTTTCTTATGAAAATGGGGAATTAGTTTTCTGCTTTGATAGACATAATAAGTGCAAAAAAATCTATATACTGATGTTATGAAATATCTCTATGTGTTTGAGTGTGTATGATAGAGAGAGAGAGAGAGAGAGATAAGGAAAAAGAAAGAAAGAAAGGGAAATGCAAAACAAAGCTACATCCCGATGTCATGAAGTGTTGATTATTCATCTGTGTTCCAAAATCGCTAAAGGGATATGCAGAAAAATAGCATGAAAATGAATGTGTGTGTGTGTGGGGGGGGTAATAGAGAGAGAGAGAGAGGGAGAGAGAAAGAGGAAGACGGAAATAAAGAAAGAAAGGCCATAAAAATGCTATGCTTGTGAAAGAAAGACAGACAAACTAAAAGAAAGATGAAAGTTGCATAAAAAGAATGTAAATGTGAAAGATACACACACACACACACACACAGACACACACACACACACACACACACATATATATATATATATATATATGGTGCGGCAGAAATACCTTTACCCACATACCGCCCAGAAATATCTCTATGTTACCATTATGTGAAGGTATTTCTGCGGCAGCCTCTCTGTCTCTTTCTCTCTCTTTCTCTCTCTCTCTCTCTCTCTTTCTCTCTCTCTCTTTCTATATATATATATATATATTCGGCACGTGCTGTCAGTAATTATTCAGGGTAGGTAGCGTGTGACATTCATGGAGTAAATCTACAAAAACGAATTAAATATTTTGCATTTTATACATAATAATAAGAGTCACCTTTTGTTGAATTAGGTGCATATGATGCCACAAAAAAACGAAAAATGCAGCTGCTGTTTTATTTTATTCAAAGGTAGGCATTGCCTACCTTTGCCTACCTAGACGACACGTCCTGCTGTCTCTCTCTCTCTCTCTCTATATATATATATATATATATATATATATATATATATATATATATATATATATATATATATATATATATATATATATATATATATATATATATATATATATGAAGAAAGAAAGAAACAAAGGAATTAAAATGAATTTGTGTGTGTGTGTCTGAGAGAGAGAGAGAGAGAGAGAGAGAGAGAGAGAGAGAATGAAGATCAGGAACCCAAAACCCCAAAACCTTTCATCAAACGTTTATAGAACAAAACACGGTAATGGGAATTGGGTTGAAACGCAATGGTTAGTCAGCTTATTTGAAACCGTTCCTTCCGTGTAGGGAGTTCGATGCTCCCTGGATGCTTCTAAATTTTGAACTTATACCTGATTAAACTAATTTTTGTAAATTTCATGATCTGATCGGTTAAAAATCAGTTGTTCTAACCTTTGCAGAAAGAGTGAGGAAGTATTTTTGTTTATAACGTTTTTGAGATGAGAGAGGTACACTTACATTTGTGTTTTTAGGCGATTTTTAATCAACCCATATTTTTTCTCACTCAAAGAGCATTTCTTTTGTTTATTCTTAGCTGACATGGGTGCGACACTTTCATTCCTCTTGGGGGTGATTATTTTGCGCTTTCACCCATTTATCTCAGTAGATAGGCCTTCCTTTCCCTACAACTTCATCCGTCCAAAGCCTGTGGCGGAAATGAACTGACGTTTTTCAGAATTGCCTTATCGTTTGTCTTTACCTTCTATTTTCTTGTTTTGTTACCGACCCAACATCTTTTAGACATGAACTCTCTAATAGCGATGTGATGTAACCATTCTACGCATTTAAACCATGGAACTATTACTATGATGGCAGGCAATATGTCGACGTTTAGAATATGTCAACATTTTCAAGTTTAGCTTAGCATGTCATAAGATCACTAGCGTAGTGAGATTAATGAGGACTCAACTCGTCACAATAATAATAAACTGGCATATTTATTTTACATACCATAACAGGAGTGGATATGTTGAAACAAAATGTAAAAGATTTTAAACGACGCGTTTCGCCGACGTGACGTGTGCTGGCTTCTGCTTCTTTAAGTCGGAATGAAAGAGAAAGCTGTATGTAAAAAAATGTGTTGGGATTTTTGAGGATCTTCAATCATCCCAATACATTTTCCTTTTTACGTCACGTCGATGAAATGCGTCGTTTTAAAATTTATCCACTTTGTCTCTGACCTCTTTAAGTTTAGAGTAAGCTGTTATCTTTTTTGCATAGGCCCACGAACTTCGCCTCTTAACCTTTCTTATACTCATACAACACCATACAATTACCCTCTATCATATGATTGTATCTTGAGACTTCAATTGGGTGAACATTAGTAAAAAAAAAAAGTTATTATGCATTCTACAAACACGCATATGATAACATGAAAACCGTTCTTGCAGACATTTTTAATATGTCCCTTCAGAGTGTAGGCGAAAATGATTATCCCTAGCCTTCTTTTCTTTATTATCTTGAATTGCCATTATTACTTGTGAAGATAGTAGAATGGTTTCTCAACTGTTTGGAATTCAGTGTTATCCTTTTCAGCAGGACATGGACGTTCATGGCTCTCCACAGATTCCTTTTCTTTATCATCTATAAATTGACATGACTTCTTGGGGAAAATAGTAGAGTGGTTTTATGTTGCCTTCTCATCAGTTTGGAATTCAGAGTTTTCTTTTTCTTATATTGGTTGCCAGCCAAATCTAGGAGATCACGTTTACTCTGCTATTTAACCAATTAGAGGGGGATACGGTTTTATTCTTTTATCAATGTCAGAGATTGCATGCAAAAGATTCGACAGATTTACTGATTTCACTTTTCAACATCGATATCCTGACGGATTTTACGTAGTTTATAATGAGCAGAGTCCTTCCACCATTTGAAGATGATTTTTTTTTCTCTGGAGACTTCAAGTGAACCACAACTACAAAAGCTGAGAACTGTATTTTTTTTTTTTTTACAGAAAAGAGAATTCATGTCGTTCCCAAAGTGCAAAATTTAAAGCAGATTGTCCCTACAACGTATTTGAACTCGGCTTGTCGATTTCATTTTCTTAGTCATTAACCGTTACGCCAACCGAACCTCGCCAGACGACCTATTTTCTACTACTACTAATAATAATATTGGCTATGCATTCCCGATGACACGTATCCTCCATTTATCTCAAGACTATCTGTAATTACACTGGCATACACAAATTTTGGCGAAAAAAAATCCATTTTACTGATTAGCTCCACGTTGTTCTGTACGAGTACATTTAAAAAATGACGATTTATAGCCAAATGTCCATAATGTTCAAATTGATTCTTAATGCCTCTTGCATTAAATAACTAAATAAAGTAAATTAGAAATATAAAAAAAAAACAAAAACATATACTATTATATTCCTGGTTGCTCAAACAACTGTTTTTTTATATTATTTTAGAGTGAAGATAATGTCTGTAATTGCATTGTTCTAAGTTATGAATGGATACAACGTAAAATCCTTAGATATAATCACTTTACAAAGTCTACATCAGACATTTGTGATAAAAATTTGAGTTGACCTGTGATAGAATATAATTTGGGTGATGTTAGTGATGATCAAGGTGAAAGATTCCATCAAAACATTTATGGAAGAACGGTCTCAAGAAAGATGGGACAAAAGAAAGTTTTAAACAGGACGAATCTACTAAGTATTCCTGAAAATAAAATAAGCGAAATTTCTTGCCATAACTACCATTTGCTCTCAATATTCGAATCTTAATCACTTATTGTGTTATATTTCTTTAGCATTTCAGAAGTCGTGTCTTATTTCAAACTATGACCGTGATTAAGTTTCAGATGGGCACTGATTTCTTTCTTCCCATTTATACTGACCTAACCCAGTCATTTTTTTGTGTGCGATATCGTATTCTGGAGCAGGAAAGCTAAAGCTGATGGTAGTTAATGGATGTCATTTTAGGGTTCAGCACCTTCAAAATTAGCCAAAACATGCATTATTTTAAAAAATTGTAGGCCTATGTCATTGATCGCTGAAAACTTATAATCGAATTCAGGAATTACTTACCAAACGTTTGGATTTGACGATAAACTACATCCGGAAGCGAAGCCTCTGATTGGGAGCTTTTGTGGAGAGTATAACCATCTCTTAATTGCTTTTATTCCCAGGTACATCCTGACCCGGGGTGGTAGCACCAGTTCGGGTCGCAGCTATGTTAACTCCCATACTGCGGCCAAAAGACTATGAAAGTACAGAAATAGATTTTTATAGTAAAAATACCAGCAATACATGTTTTTTAAAAAATATTACCAGCAATACATTTGACTCTCAACAAAAAACCCTCTTTACAAAAATATATCAATGAAACCTGGTGTGCAAACTAATTTCTTACAAAGAATACACATTCTATTCATACGAAAATATTCTAAATATCTTGGCATTAATAATCCACTGAGGTCGATATGCTGTAAAACAAAATAAACTAAACCAAGCCATCTCATCATCATCAATCCCATGACTGAATGCGGTCGTAGGGTCGCTGCGTAAGTGAACATCAGACTAACTCCTTCGATATATCTTGGTTGAAAGCCGGAGAGCTATTCATTTATACGTAGCATGTGTTGGGCAAGCAGACCTCGTAAAGCCCATCCCTTTCCAGGTCAAACCACAGCTAATATCCTCGAAGGCATGCCTTGATGATGGACACGTGGCCGTTGATTCCATCGATGGTACTGTCAGCCTTGGCCGTCGAGGTTAGTTCAGGAAACCCACTACCCAGCGATCACCATCGCACTGGTTTCATGCATAGCTACTGGGATCCAGTTTACTCCATTGCGCCAGATGGCTGTTGACATTGCAGAAAGGTTCATTCACCATTTAACCGGTTTTGGAACCGGTTTAATTGCCGATGCCCCTACCGTGCCGTAGGGTTAGGGTTAGGCTTTGGGTTACATGATCCAGTAGCACTCATACAGGGTGAACTGGCATATATATCTATATAAAAAGGATTAAAAAATAATATAAAAATGTACATATGGTTTTATTGGCCCTAATAGTTTTGAGTTAGCACAGTCTCTTTGAATTCCATTACCCATCAGGATAAAGCAAATCGTGGCTCTCCACAACTTCCCTTTCTTTCATATTTGAAAACTGTGCATTGTTATTATTGTTCTTGGGATAAATAGTAGAGTGGTTTTCTATTGCCTTCCTCATGGTTTTAAATTCAGTTGTATGGTTTCAATCGTGATAGGAATAACTGCAAATCGTCCATATCCCAAATTTATAAACAAACCACACAGATGCATGCTGGGATTTCTTCCTAGCCAATAAGATAGAACACTTATCGGTCACATCCACCATATTTTTGTTCTTTCTGGTCTTGAAGTCAGAACGCTACAATCACGTGTCTGTATCCCTTTTGTGTGTTAACACCATTCTTACTTTGTGAACTTTCAACATTATTACTGTTGCTTTGCCTAGTTTTGTCTTGCATAAATTGTTTTGCTTCGCATTATTTTGCTTTGTTATGTTTCTTTATTTTGATACTGTCTCTTGGAATCTTTGTCAATTCCGTTTGTTGGGCATTTTGCCAATTGCACTTAACCATACACAATTATGTTTCCTTTTCCTCGGTTGGTTACCAACCAAGGCTAGAGAACCCTGTCTATACTATTATATAACCAATACCTGAGTCTGGAAGATAGGGATTCATGCTTTTCTGAAAAGTGTTAGATCGAAATGAACACACATTTTCCCGCCGGAATTCGAACACGGCTCGCCGATTTTATTTTCAACGTTGTTAACCATCTGTCCACCTGCCCCATAATGATCGACATAATATTGTATAAACATTTATTTTACTAGATGAACTAAACACATTCTTGCAACTTAAAGAATAAACTTTTTTTTATGTAAAGGTCTTTGTTAACATTATATTTTTACCTGTGAACTTTCATTTAGTTCAGGTGTGTCAAGGACTAAAAGAGATGCCGAAAACAAATGAGCGTAGCCGTGAACTGTATCGTTCCTTCATTATTTCATTTAATAGCTGTCAGGTGGGAAGAAAAGATAATACAAGAGTAATGGACGCACGGTGGCAAAGCAAACAATATGAATGAAAGACTCGTTGGATTTCCATACAACCAACAAATTGCTCCTTTTTTATGTGCATGTATCTGATTAAACATTCCGGAGTGTGTCCACATTACAGTCTAGGGACAAACAAATCAAACGCGACCAATGTTTGTCTAGAAAGAATATCATTACAAACGCGTTTGTGTGCGACAAAGACGAAACGATGGCTATAGGCTGAAAACTATTTTAGAAAATTGCTTGATAATCTATTTTTTGTTCACTTTGTTCCTTTGTTTTTATTTTGGCGATAAACTTCATAAGAATAGCCTTGTGTTATTCCCGGTTTAATTCAACAGATACTTTATTATTTTTTTTTTACCTAACTATTTCTTTCTTTCTTTCTTTCTTTCTTTCTTTCTTTCTTTCTTTCTTTCTTTCTTTCTTAGTGTTGGCTTCTTTATTTTATCTTGGCTTCTTTTTTCAACTTGATTTCTTTCTTTCTTTATTTATTTCCTTCTTTCTTTCTTTTTTCTTTCTTTCTTTCTTTGTGTTGGCTTCTTTCTTTCTTTCATTCTTTCTTTCTTTCTTTCTTTCTTTCTTTGAGCTTCTTTCTTATTCTCGGCTTTTTTCTTTAACTTGATTTCTTTCTTTCTTTTTTTTTCTTTCCCTCCTTTCTTTTTTCTTTCTTGTAGCTTCTTTCTTTGCATTCTTGGATTCTTTATCATTGACTTGATTTCTTTCTTTCTTTCTTTCTTTCTTTCTTTCTTTCTTTGTCATGGCTTCATTCTTTGTCTTTTCTTTCATTTTCTTTCTTTCTTTTAACTTTTTTCTCTACTTTTTCTGACCTCTCTGTTACTTTTACCTTCTTTTTTCTCAGCATTTTCTGTGTTTCTTTCTTTTCCTCGTTCACTTTTGTTTTAATTACTTTTTCTTCCTATTATTTTGTTTTGAACACATAAGTTATCTTTTTGAGTTTGGTAGTTACCGTAGAACAATGGCCTACAAATCTGACTCGTTAGACAATAGGCTAGTATAGTGAGTTCGATCCTCACTTAGTATCCATCGATCGTTGCTTTGTATCAGACAAACAAAGTTTAGTCAATAGGTTTCTTGACGTGAAACGCTTCTTAGTAATGTATTCCTTCTTTAATAATGACAATGTAGTGGGTTGTAATATCGGTAAGAGTTTTGTAAAAAACTGTAGATTTGAAGAGACTTTCTATCACTAGCAATACTCACAAGACAGTTCTGTTCTGAGCATGACAATGTATGGAGATTGTTGGACAAAGGACACATGAAGAGATAAACCGGTTACTATTAATAGCAAGCCAGAACAAGTGCATTGGAACAAATTAAATTAATGATGCAAAAGATACAGTAGAACAGAAAATGTTATCTGCTAGTAATATAACAAGTTGCAAATTGTCTTAGAATCTGAGTCTACAAGTCAGATGTTCGAAATTCTTTCGGTTTCCCCATTCCAGTCCAGGGAAAAGGTGACAATGAATAGTTACTCTCTAAATAAGGCTCTATGCTTTGAACGTCTGTTGCGTCTCAAGTTCACTACAGGCTACAAATGGAATTCAGATATACGATCCATTGCTAAAGATGTTGGGAAATGACACGGTTCATTCTATCGCTCCATGAAGTATCTAATTCCTCCTGGCATGCTTTACCTTTAGAAGAGTTAGATTAGACCAAAAATGCATTACTGCTTCTATATATGGTCTGGAACTACTGAATTTATATATTCAATATTAATAAAGTTCAAAATCGTTTACGCAGTCTTGTGGAATAAGACCTATTTTCCACTTAATCACCTCATTTCCAACAATCATAATATTACACGTCTTTCGCTACGTTATCGCTATTTCTATGGAAAATGTTCAAATGAGCTCCATTTTTTACTTCCAACAATACAGGCCTTTAAAGCTGGAACAGGCCATAATACCTCTTTACCGTATATACTTGTGTATAAGCCGACTTAATGTCTAGTGCGACCTTTTAATATTTATGATGAACATTCACAGTTCCAGAAAAAATTACCTGTGTATAATGCAGCCAGTCACCGATATTGCATGATTTTTAACCTCTTCAAAAATTACCTATGTATATTGTGATCCCATATTTTTTGGCGTAAAAATGATCATAACATCTCACATTATACGCGAGAATCCCACACACCTAATTCATCATAATCATTTTAAGAGAAACTCGAATGACTTTTGAGTCTTGCATTGTCGGAACTTTAGTATTTAAAAGAAATCTAGCCATCCGAAACAAAAAACAAAAAAAAAAATTTTGTCAAAATCTGTTCCAGAAAATTCTAGGGTGGATGTGAAGGAACCGTGAAAATTTCTCGATTCAGAAAGAAAAACGATATGTAAGGGACAATTGTACTCATTATTATTGGCGTGCTTGGAAGACTCTCGAAAGGCCTTTCAAAAAATCTTGGCAGCCAGAGGAACATTCTGATACCATAAAAATGATGACATTATCAGGAATAAATCAATAAACCAAAATACTGAGAAATGTATTGGGGTATTAAAGAGATTTGCTATTACTTGATCTTTAGAGAGTACCATCAGTTACTATTGTTATAGAACTCAGTGAATACAATATAATAATAGCATTGTTGAGTTTGATGGATAATAATTAATCTAAGAAAAGCAAATAGATTAGAACATTGACTCTTTTTTTGTCTTTCTTTACAAGAACTAGATTCGAACAAAAATGAAGTATTGTTACTATATCTGAGTTAGAGTTCCATGATCGGCTCTTCCCAGCTTTGGCAGTGTCAGAAATCGTTTCTTATAATCGTGAATTATTTTCCACCTTACAAGCCTTTTCCTCACAGACGGAATGTTGTTGCCAGTCTCTGTACTTTTCTACCGCTATTTTCATGGCAGACATTTAAGTGAATTATGCTCCTTGGTTCCACCAATCCAGGCTTTCAAAGTTCGAACCTGCCATGCTATGCACACAGATTTGACCCACCCTCAATACCTTCATATGGCATTCGTATGGAGCAAATTCCACTTAAACAGCTTCCTAGAACTGTTACGTTATGGAACAGACTCCCGAGAGGTCACTTACCCGATCACTACAACCTTGGCCTCATCAAGTTTAAGGTCAGCCATTATCTACTTTGAGTGGCTCTTAAGCCTTGTACTGAGTGAATATTAATAAAAGAAACAGAAACTAAAACTTTACAGTTTATGTCTGGTATAAGTAATTATTATTATTTACATTATTCAGATTCGGTCTAATTTTTTCATTTTTTTTGTTATCAAAGCTTGTGAAGAATCCTCTCCTTCAGATCGGCGTGCTTTGCTCTTTCCATTGCCCTTTGCGCTCTCCTGGAATTAACAGAAGTCTTCAATACGAATAATGCAAATAATAAAATATTAAAGATTGAATAGAGTTTTAAAATCAATGTAAGTATGTACAGAGAAACATTAGATATACAAACTGATAGCGGTTTATTTTTTAGGAATCCTTTTTCGTTCTTGACCTTTGAATTGTATGAAACTTATTTAAACTTTCTCTCAAGTTCTTATTGTCGTCTTCAATTATCCGCAAAGCGCCTATCAAGTGAGTTTCAGTAATAAAAAAAAAGTTTCGAAATGAACTAAATCATCTTAAATACCTCAACCGTAAAAAAAAAGCTAAGATCACCAAGGGTAAAGTCAAGTACACAATAAGATTAAAACAAACAACAAAGAATAAACATCTTTTTCTTTCTCTCTCTCACTTTTTTAAACCTTTTTTTTTTTATTCTTACGTTTTTCCCCTCTTTATTCCCATGAGCCTCAGTGAAGCGAATCAGTTGTGTAATTAAGTGAATGTCTTCCCTGATGAGGAAAAAGCCGGGAGCGACCAGCGGCGTAGTCAGTTCAACGGGCAGCCTCCATCAACATTCAAAGGATCTGAATAGGAGTAAAGACAAACTTTAGGGACATACTTCCTTTTTATCATCCATTTATTTTTTTCATCTTGAAACAGTAATTGGTTGTGACTGGTGCCTGTTAGTTAAAAAAAAAAGAAGAAAGAAAAACTGTTTTTTTTGTTTTTGTTTTTAATTCTTCCATCTTTTCATTTCGTAATTCTTGAAATCGAAAAGAACTAACAAGGGCCTGTTGTTATATCAGTTCATACGGCATGAACATTTTCGGAAACTTTATGAAAGTGGACAATAAAACTGAGAAGGAAAGAGGAAAAGCAAAGAACCAGTGAGAAGAGGAAGAATAAAAGGTAAGGCCAAGTAAAGAATTTGGGACATAAGAAAAAATGAATGAAAGAAAAAGGAAAGGAAAAAGGTAATGGAAAAGAAAGGAAAAAGAAGAAGGAAAAAGAAAGAAAGAAAGAAAGCAATGGAAAAGAAAGAAAAAATGAAAAAGGAAAAAAGAATGAATAAAACTGAAAGAAAGAAAGCAAGTAATGGAAGATAAATAAAGAATGAAAGAATGAATGAATGATGTGGGGGAAAATAAAAAAATCAAGAAATGGTTGAAAAAAATGAAAAAGAAAGAAAGTAATATAAAAGAAAGATTTTGAAAATAAAAAAGAAAGAAAGCAATGGAAAAAGAAAAGAAGAAAGAATTCAAAAGAAAGAAAAGGAAAAGAAGGTAAGAAACAAAGATCGTAAAAGAAAGTAAGAAGCAAATAATGTAAAAGAAAAAAATGTGAAAAAGAAAGAAGGAAATGGAAAAAAGGAAGTAGTACAAGAAATTGGGAAAAAGAAAGGAATAAATGCAAAGCTAAGAACAAAAAAAGGAAATGGAAAAGAGAGAAAATATGGAAAAGAAAGAAAGAAGAAATAATGAAAATGAAAAAATAAAAATAAAAAAGTAAAGGATGATATAGAAAAGAAAGCAGCATAGAAGAAAAACAATAAAGGTCATAAAATATAAAAAAAATGTTTGGAAAACAAGCCGAAAAAACGAAAAGACAAGGGAAACAAAAAAAAATTGCTAAAATTTTAAAAAATAAACGCAGGAATAAAAAATGTAAAACAAAATAAAATAGGAATTCACAAAGATTAGCTTAATATGACATACGCCTATAAATGTAGAGCATTTAGTAAGAAATGAACTCGTTACTGTAGTAAAGTTTTGAAAAAATTAGTTTGCATCTGAAGATATTGTAATGGAGCGATAAAAGAAAAAAAAAGGCGAAAAAAAAATGATGCGGACAACCATTTACTTGGGTTTGACTAGCTAAAAGAACAAACCAACTGTAATAACGATCATTTTTGACTTGGTATCTAAAATAAATTGAAGGATCAGATGACAGTCAAATCCTAGCTTGCTATTGCATGCTTCTCACCAGTGCCAATGATCAGTGTTAAGTAAAAGACAGGATTTCAGAGCAATTAAAAATCTCGCTCCATTTAAAAGACTGCAGGTTCCTTATATTTACTACAGTAAACAAGATTTAAAAGATATTCAAGAGTTCAGCTCTACGCTTTACCACTGAGTTATTTCCTCGCGTGAAAATTGGATTGTAATGCTTGGAGAATTTTGAACACGTGACTAACTCCTGAAACGCAGTGTGATGGCTTCAGATAAGCGATTCGCTTTTTTTTTGTTTGTTTTTTTTTCGCTTCGCGCGCATGCGTACGTATACGCGAGGACATTTCCACTTCAGTGCAGACTAAATCACAACACACGCTGAAGTGTCTTTCTGGGTAAAGACGTTTATTCATTCTTGCCTATAACTTTATTTGAAATACTTATATCTTATGAATATCACAAATTTTATAAATATTACACTGACCGCTAAAGATATTAAGTGTATAAAGAATTTATGCTATTCGTAATACAGTCATTGATTCAAGAAAATGACGTCATAAAAAAATTGATATTTTTTTCTGTTTCATGAATAAATTAAAACCATTATATCCATAACGTAGTTTACACTAAAATGATTATATACGAGACTATATAACAAATGTATACACAAAGCAATGTAAAGCATGTCCAAAACTAACTGTTTTTTTTAAAGCAATTCACCGAAAGCAAGGCGGAAGTTCCACTAGCACGCAAGGGGTTACAGAGGATTGAGAACAAGAGTAAAAAAAGTTGTGTTTGAGGAAGGGATATAGAGGAGGAGAGGGAACAAACTCAGGATGTCAGATGTCTATTGACATTACACTTAAATATTTGAAGATTATAGTCATCGGGGAAGCAAGTAAGGGCAAGGGAGTTCCACAGACGAGAAGTGCGGATGGAGAAGCTGTTTGAGAAGAAGAGACGGTTATATTTAACCGTTTTGACAGTGAGAGGGTGGGACCGAGATGCCAATCTAGTAGCACGTTTAAATTCATGCAGTTTGGGAACTAGCGAAAGTAGCTCGTCGGAACAGTTACCGTGAAAATATTTGTAGAAGAGACAAAAGAAGGCCACACTACGTCTGTGGGGTAGCGATTGTAGACTAGATGCCAGTAGTGTAATATAATATGTAAATAATACCATTGTTAAAAATGTTATATTTAGTAGGTACACGTCTTCGAGTGGATATCCATATTTTTTTTAAATAGTGAGACCATTGTTTAGCTACCTAGAGATCTAAGTTCCTACTCAAAAAATGTGCCTCCCGACGGAAATCGAACCTATATTCTCTTTTACATCTCAGAAACCGTTTTTGAGCCAAGTGTGATTTATCTTTAAGTCACAGGAAGTCATCACGACAATGAAAATCTCAATTATCCTGTTTCAAAATAGGAAACGTAAACAAAGTAATCTTTAAGGCGATCATATAAAACATGGATGTTTGTGCCTGAACCCCCACCCCACCAAAAAAATAAAAAGGTACATTATTTACATTATTCGGACTACTGTCCTCATCTTTGTCGCCATATTTATCACAACGTTTCGGCCGTTGTACGATCCAGCCTTCTTCAGGTGGTTGGAATGTCGAACTGAACCCTTTATTTCGCTCACTGGGGTAAACTGTTCTAGTTCCACATGGCATGTCTAATGGATGTCAGTCATCAGTTATCTCCTGTTAATTCCCCCTCCAAGTTTTCCACTGCCTTAACCAAGTATTGAACTGTCTCTCTTTTTTATCCACTATTATATTGAACTGTCACTCTTTTTTTTATTCACTATGTCATGTGTCCTTGAGGACACATGGCACAGTGGATAAAAAAGAGTGTTAGTTAGATCCAGTGGCAGGACCCAAAGAGTGTGAGTTCAATACCTAGTTAAGGCAGGAGAGGGGAACAGGAGATAACTGATAACTGACATCCATCAAACATGGTACGTGGAACTAGAACAGTCTACCCCAGAGAGCGAAATAAAGAGTTCAGTTCAACATTCCAACCACCTTAACCGGGTATAGAACTCAAGGACACATGGCACAGTGGATAAAGGCGTTGGTTATATCTAGTGACAGGGCCCAAAGAGTGTGAGTTCAATACCCGGTTAAGGCAGTGGAGAACTTTCAGAGGGAAATTAACAGGAGATAACATGGCTCGTGGAACTAGAAAAGTCTACCCCGGTGAGCGAAATAAAGGGTTCAGTTCGACATTCTAACCACCTGAAGAAGGCCGGAGCGTACAACCGCCGAAACGTTGTGATAAATATGGCGACAAAGATGAGGACAATAGTCCGAATAATGTAAATAGTGTATATAATACCTCATCTCAGAAATATAGACAAAAAAACGGTATATAAAAGGATTTTTTTTCCTTTGACGCTGCTATTATTCTAACTAACATTACGCCTCGGCAAAGTTTATTGATTTAAAAGGGGATGATTAAAGTTTTAATAAAATTTAAACATATGATGAAAGTGAATTTATACATATTTTTTGTTCTTAAGAATTTACAATAAAAATATTAAATACTATTTATTTATTAGATTGTTATTTACAAGAAAAATGATACATTTACAACATTCTAAAAATTAGCAAAATAAAAACTAATGCATTGGATTTTTTATCATTTACCATGTTATAAAGAAATAAATATGCAAACAATTTTATTCTTAAATTCAGAAAAATTACTAAATTATTAAAATATGTGAACCAGTTATAAGGAAATCCTCATTAATATTTCATAAAGTTTGAATCAATTATCCGATGTTTTGCCAACGATTCTTATAAGTTATATAATAGTGTAAAGAAAGAATCTAATGAATAAGTACTGTTAATTATTTTAGCTGTAAATTCACAAGAACGAAAAAATTGTGTAAATTCATATTCATCATATGTTTAAGTTTTATTAATCGCTTTTTAATAAACGTTGCTGAGGAATGATGGTAGTCAAAATAATACGTTTTTTTTTTTTTTGCGGGAATGAAGCTTCAAGTTTTCTGCAGTTAATGTTTTTAAAGATGCGATATTACTTATTATTATAAACATTTTGTGGTAAGACAATAATTTGGTAGATGTGGATTTCGAAAGGTCCTAGCGAAAGACGTGCATTTCTGAAATAGAGTAATTGAGACGTTCTTTGTTTTGATAGCTTTTGGAGCTTAATGGTAAATCATGAGTGGCTTTAAAATGCTTTCCTTAATCAAAAGGCAGATTTTCTTCAGTTGGTCTTTCGATCATCTAGGTCAATAGGTAAAATATTAAAAAAAAAACAGGGATGTCTACTGAAACATTTTTACCCACTAAATATACATTTTATTTAATAAGAAATAAAGTCGGAATAAAAAAATAAATTCATTTATTGATCGAATAAAAATTTCCATCCTAATAGATAGATAGATAGATAGATAGATAGATAGATAGATAGATAGATAGATAGATAGATCTACATATTTAATTAAAAAATCATTCTTAATAATGGCTAATAGTTTAAAGCAAAGCGCTTGGATCCATAAAACATTTGGGCAGTTCTTATGCACATTATAAGTAAAAAGGAAAAGAATGCAAGATACATTCTAATAAAAGCTTAATCGCAGTTGTCAATAAAACTTGTATAAGATAGGGATTTCTGCTAAAATACAAAATTATAGGTAGACAGATAGATAGATAGATAGATAGATAGATAGATAGATAGATAGATAGATAACTGTTTCACGTGATGCAGTAATCCTCATGATGTACGGAGAAATAGAGGAGAAACGGCGCGAGTAAATAATTACGAAAACCTACCTTGACTTCTTTTACCGCACTTTTCGAGGTTGGTTTCTATTTTTCAAATTTCTGGCCTAGATTATTGGACACTCTTTATATTAATAAGTTAAGGCAGTTTTCTTAATGTCTTTCTCTTTGGCTTAAGTTCGTTTCTTTGTGCTGTTTATTCTAATATATATATATATATATATATATATATATATATATATATATATATATATATTATCTTAAGCGTCTGACGCTCGGTTATATCACTGTGAAACTTTTATTTATGTGAGTGCTTGGCAGTTTTTGTTAATGAGATCTCAAAAATGTAATATTCACACTGTATGTGGCGCTGTCTAAAAGGCATTCAGTACTGTATTCAATAAATCAACGTTAGCCTGCGTTTGGTTGAATTATATTTCAGTGGCATGATTAATTGTTTATATTTTCTATCTATCTCTCTATCTGTTTAGTTTCCTCATATCTATATATCTATCTGTTTTTGTTCATATCTATCAATCTGACTATGATCATAACTATATATCTGCCTTTGTTCATATCTATCTATCTATCTATCTATCTCACTTTGCTCATATGTATATATCTATCTTTGGTCATATCTATGTTCATATCTATATATTTGTCTTTGTTCATATCTATATATCTACCTATGTTCATATCTTTATATTTGTCTATATTCATATCTATCTATTTCTCTATCTATCTATCTATCTATCTATCTATCTATATATATATATATATATAGAGAGAGAGAGAGAGACAGAGAGAGAGAGAGAGGCAAATGCACAATATAAACAATTAGTCATTCAACTGAAATATAATTTAGCCAAAAGCAGGCTTAGTGTGATTTATTGAATAAAATGCTCAATGTCACATCGAGTACGAATATTACGATGTTGGGATCTCATTAAAAAAACCTACCAAGAATACAAGTTTCACGGCAGACATTTTCCTTTACACACATATATATATATATATATATATATATATATATATATATATATATATATATATATATATATATATTCATTCACAGACTGTTTCGCTGTATTACAGACATCTGATTACTTCAAGCTGGGATCGAAACCCGACTGATCCGGCAACAGACGGAAATTTTTTTCTCTAAGCCATCAGCACACGATGGAAGGCAAAGTGAATTTTTATGTACTCAATCTGTGAATAAACACGCCAATGACCAAGAGAGCTCAATTCAGGGAGGAGGAAAAGTCTTGTAATGTTAGTTCTAATAGTCATTGTTTACAAATTCGAATTTCTCATCCAAGAATACAGAACCAAATTAAAGTTTTCCGGGTACGTATATATTGCCATCCTCAGACAGACTGTTTCGCTGTATCACAGCTCATCAGTGTGACGAGACATCCGATTGCTCTAAGCCGGAATTGAAACCCGACTGATTCGGCTACAGCATATATATATATATATATATATATATATATATATATATATATATATATAGTTTTAGTGTCCTGCTATATTTATGTGTTAATGTGCTCAATATAAGTGATAGATTGTATGTAAAGATTATTAAAGAGTCCGAAGGGATAGTGGATTTTCAGCAACACTCGCATACACCGACGCAGCAGAAAAATACTATCAGGAAAAGAAACATCTGGTTCAACTTACCGTACAATAAAAACGTAAAAACAAACGTAGGAAAAATATTCATTAAACTCATACACAAATACTTCACCCATCAATCACTCTCCACATATATTCTACAGCAAGAAGAGTCAAAATCAACTACAGTTGCAATGACAAAAATAATAAAAAAGAGGAAAACCATTAATAAACCACCCGCACAAATCAAAACGGTGTGTAACTGCCGAGCAAAGAACCAATATCCTTTAAAAGGCAATTGCTTGCAGAACATTGTAACATATTAAGTAAAATCAGCAGATGTATAAAATATACATAAGCAAACAACACAATGCTTCCAAAACGTATGAAGACGAATTACACCCAAAAAACCCAAATTATACCAAAAATATCAGAGAAAATAAGGAAAAACAGCCTAAAATAATAAATCCTAAAAATGGAACAAATATTTATAAATTTAATGTTTGAAGTAATAAAACTATGCCGGATAAAAAAATAAAATAGATTCTCATATATATATATATATATATATATATATATATATATATATATATATATATATCAGTGTGTGTGTGTGTGTGTACTATGTATACTATGTATATATATATATATATATATATATATATATATATATATATATATATATATATAAAAAAAGAAATATGTTGTAGTGGTTCCAACGAGAGAAAAGTATGTATATTAAAAAAGAAGAGGGGTGCCGCAAACGTTTTTGGTTGTAATGTGGATTTATTGAGAAAAATATTATACTTTGTTTTACATAATTTCACGACACGTGTTTCTGGTCTGGTCTCACCAACCGTCTTCAGGTGAAAGTGGAGATTTTTACATATTATTAAAAATAATTAATTTTTCTTCATGTTCAATGTGGAATATTCTCGATATGAGACATTCTGTTTGTGTGTTGGCAATCCGAATTTTCTTTCTAGAATTGTCAATGAAAGAGTTCTGCGTGAAGGGTCATAAAACAATTAAGGTTTGTCCAGGGAGTAGTTATCGGCATTTAATCTTTTAATGTTTTAGTGACCTCTATGTGCTCTTGGATCTGTTTCTATTTTGGCGTGTTCCTGTCAGCATGCGTGTATATATGCGTGCGTATATTTCCTTACTACGAGGAATTCGTAAACTTGTTTGTACTTATACACGCATACACACACATACGCACATACACTATCCCACCACAAGTAGTCAGTACACACACACATATACACATATTTCCCAAGCTACATGGAACCAGTACACACACATACACACACACATACATACACACACACACACACACACACACGTACTTCTTAAGTTGTCAACATCCGCATATACATACATAAATGTATGTATGTGTACATACACATATATATCCTCGTGTCTCCTGTATATGAGTGTGCGTCCATGTATGTGAGCGATCATTGTATTTGGTCACCCTGTGTGCATGTTTTTTTTTTTTTTTTTTGAATATTACCTATTCAGTTCGGGTTTGAATTTGTCTATAAAAGTTTTTTTCCTGTATTTGTAGATACGAGTAATTGTCTGTTTGATATATCGGCATGATATTAAACTTACCCTGGTTACATTTGAAAATGTGTTGTGATACAAAAAAAGTTTTCTGTTGTCTGTCAATTTTATATTGCTTTTGTGTAGGGAGACCCTGTTGTTCAGTTGTTGGCTGATGCCTATATTTTCTTACATTTTGTGCATTTAAGTGCACAAACTACATTTTTGGAGTTGCAGTTTAAGTTTTTTGTTTATTGTGAATGTTTTTTTTGGGTGTAGAGTTTCCTTCTATAATGATGTCAGTTGCATTTATGACTCCTGTATTTTGTGTTGGTTTTAGATTTAATATGTGTTTAAGGTTTTTTTGGCGTTTGTATTTTGGTTGTTTTAGTATTATTCAGTTTATTATTCTTGTCTGTTTTTTGTGATTTCTGGGAATATTTCTGGGTTGTTTTTTGTTGTACGTTGAGACATATGCTAAGTTTGTTCTGTTACCCTAAGTTGGTCTAGAGGAATTTCTTTCGTGAAAATTTTAGTGTTGTGGGGTACCTCGTTTCTTGAGAGTTTTCTGTAGTTCTTCTGTCAATTTTATATTATTGTACTTTTGTGCTAGGGAATAGGGGATGGATTTTAGGCACCCTTTTGGGTGCTCTTGTTGTTTGTTGGGTGATTTCTGTGGTAGATATCTGTGATTATGTGGTTGTTTTTATTTCTAAAATATCTAAAAATGGTAATTCGTTAAAATTATATTCTTGCGTGAATTTGATTTTTTGGGTGTAAGTTTTGAAGTAGTGTATGGAATTGGTTAATATCACCCCATGATGATTTCCAAAAGATGAAGCAATCATCTAGATATCTTTTCCAAGATTTAGTGAATTGCACTTAAATGCACAAAATGTAAGAAGTCATATATAGGCATCAGCCAACAACTGAACAACAGGGTCTCCCTACACAAAAGCAATATAAAATTGACAGACAACAGAAAACTTTTTGTATCACAACACATTTTCAAATGTAACCAGGGTAAGTTTAATATCATGCCGATATATCAAACTGACAATTACTCGTATCTACAAATACAGGAAAAAAAAACTTTATAGACAAATTCAAACCCGAACTGAATAGATCGTAACCCCCCCAAAAAAAAAAAAAAAACATGCACACAGGGTGACCAAATACAATGATCGCTCACATACATGGACGCACACTCATATACAGGGAGACACGAGGAGATATATATATAGTATGTACACATACATACATTTATGTATGTATATGCGGATGTTGACAACTTAAGAAGTATGTGTGTGTGTGTGTGTGTGTGTGTATGTATGTGTGTGTGTGTGTGTGTGTGTGCTGGTTCCATGTAGCTTGGGAAATATGTGTGTATATGTGTGTGTGTACTGACTACTTGTGGTGGGATAGTGTGTATGTGCGTATGTGTGTGTATGCGTGTATAAGTACAAACAAGTTTACGAATTCCTCGTAGTAAGGGAAATATACGCACGCATATATACACGCATGCTGACAGGAACACGCCAAAATAGAAACAGATCCAAGAGCACATAGAGGTCACTAAAACATTAAAAGATTAAATGCCGATAACTACTCCCTGGACCAACCTTAATTGTTTTATGACCCTTCACGCAGAACTCTTCATTGACAATTCTAGAAAGAAAATTCGGATTGCCAACACACAAACAGAATGTCTCATATCGAGAATATTCCACATTGAACATGAAGAAAAATTAATTATTTTTAATAATATGTAAAAATCTCCACTTTCACCTGAAGATGGTTGCGAGACCAGACCAGAAACACGTGTCGTGAAATTATGTAAAACAAAGTATAATATTTTTTCTCAATAAATCCACATTACAACCAAAAACGTTTGCGGCACCCCTCTTCTTTTTAATATATATATATATATATATATTAAAATATCTTGATATACTAAAGAGTAAATTTATTCAGTAAAGTCGGCATCGCCTCCAACCACGGCCTCAAGACGACTTCGGAATCTTCTGCAAATCTTCTGGACGGTTTTCTTGTTTAAGTTGGTGAATGTTCCTATAATCATTTCCTGCAGTTCATCTTTAGTTTCAAAAATAAGTTTTGTTGGTCTCTCGCTCAACTGCGTCCCACACATAAAAATCAAGGGGTTTTAAGCCTGGCCAGTTGCAAGTTGTGATATGGTCGCAGAAATTGTGTGGCAGCCATGACTGAGTTCTCCTGCTTGTGTGTCATGGTGCAGAATCCTATAGCCAGACACAGGGCTTCCCAGCAGGCACCCTCTTTACCCATGGCAGTACTACGTCCTCAAAGCACTTGATAAAAGTCGCCGTGTTGAGTGTGGAGCCCTTTTACAAGCAGGGTAATAGCATCAGAAATAAAATTACATTTAATGAAGGTCCAATCGCATCTCTTTTGTCTCGGGATGCTCATTTATATTTCACTGCTGTTCTTTGGGAGCCTGTTTGGCCGAGAATCCCATCTCTTTAAACGTACCCTTTAGTTTTCTCGGTATTTGAAAATGTTTTTAGAGAAACTTGTAGAATTCAAAGTAATACGCCATATCGATGAAATGAAGTATTCCCAACTATTATTCTTATTTAATCCCAACTTGTCATATACTTTACTGAGGCTGCCTGCTTTACCTAGTATTATAATGGATGCGACCGTCCTTATACTTACCTAATGTATTTTTATATCGGGGAAGTTGAAAATAATATTAGCTCAAGCTCTTGAGGGGGGGGGGTCGGCTGGTGTCATTACCCGGCACTTGAAACGTACCCAAAAGGGGGAATGCCTGAGGTTTGTTTGAACAATTTTTGTGCAGCTTTCCTGGCAGCTCATATTAAACACTGACCTTGTGTTACATTCTGTTGCAACGTGAGCACGCAGATAAATACCGGCTGACCTGGTGTAGTATTTTTATTCGGAAGGTTTTTAAAACACGCTGTGTGTGGTCTTAGAAAATCAAACTGATTATTCATTTTTAATTATTTGTGCCATCTTAAGTATTAGACCGATCAGATTTTTTTTCAGTATTAGTTTGGTAAAGCGTTGAGTAAAGGTCGGAAATTTACAATTGAGTTTATTCTCATAAAGCAACTAAAACTGAAACGAAAGAAATACTTCTCAAAAATTAATAATGGTTAGGAATTGTCATCATTATTAAAAAAATTTAATAGCTTTTTCTTTCACCTTATTTTTGTTGCTTTTTGCTAGAACTTTTAGACCGTTTTTATATTGATTCTATGACTGCTCAGTAATCAATATCGATCGGAAACTCAATGTTCAATTTAGATCAATGGAGCTAAGTATATAATATAGAATAAATGCAGAAATGATCAGAGTGTTCCAATACAAAGCAACAAAAATAAAGTGAAATAAATATAAGTGGACATTTAATAATAATAAAAAAAGCTTCATTTAAGAAATTCGAAAAATGCTATGACGTCTACTACTGTTACCAAGGTAAAGAAGAAATATGGCTGGAAATTCAGATCGAACAGAATAGAATCTATCTATATGGCTAAATCTGAACGATATCTCCAGACCAATTTTTGTAAGGCGTGTCCCAGTTTGGCTACCTTTGTTTTGTAAGAATTAAGATATTATTATTACTGTGTTTTTATGTATATAATACGAGACACTCTGAACAAAATTAAAGGTAAATAGTGAAATCATCGAGCTGGTGTAACCAAGGCGGACCTTGACAGACCAAGTATCCGACAGCCCGATGCAACCAAGATTGCCAGATCTCAATCTCCTTCGAGCCGCGAGGGAGGTGCTTCTGGACAAATGTGTGGGCTTCTCTGTCGCTCAGAGTTGTCTACCTAAATCAAATTGATGTGAATGGCCTAGTCAAACCCTCTTTGCTTACTCACAGCCATCTCCGCCACCATCATTGGGGGAGAGAGAGAGAAAGGATAACGATCCCGATGTTAGGATGCGAGCGGATGCGAGCGGGTGCTGACAACTATTATACACAAGAACACTATCTGTCTATATTTCTGAGATGAGGTATTATGTACGCTATTTATATTATTCGGACTATTGTCCTCATCTTTGTCACCGTATTTATTATAACGTTTCGGCCCTTCAGTATCTGTCTATATTTCTGAGATGAGGTATTATGTACACTATTATCTTATAATGTACACTATTAACATTATTCGGACTATTGTCCTCATATTTGTCGCAATATTTTATTCGGACTATTGTCCTCATCATTGTCGCCATATTTATTATAGCGTTTCGGCCTTTCAGTAACTGTCTATTTGAATCTATTGTCCTCATCTTTGTCCGAATAATGTTAATAGTGTACATAATACCTCAGAAATATAGTCAGACACTGAAAGGCCGAAACGTTGTAATAAATATGGCGACAAAGATGAGAACAATAGTCTGAATAATGTAAATAGCACACATGAACACGTTTTCAGAAATGTTTATTCAACTAAAAACAAACAAACTCTTATTTGAAACGGCAAGATTGCAAATAAATTCAATTAGCACCATAAATAATAAAATAAAATATAGTTAGGTGGTGATAACAATCATTTTTTGGGCAATATTTGTTCTTTGGGAATTATCGTAATTGAAAGTCTTTTGTTTCAAAGACAGGAATTCACCAAAATTGGTTTGAAAGAATTAATATAGCGAATGCACGAGATTTTTTCATTATTTACATTATTCGGACTATTGTCCTCGTCTTTGTTGCCATATTCATTCGTTTTGGCCGTTGTACGCTCCGGCCTTCTTCAGGTAGTTGGGATGTCGAACTGAACCCTTGATTTTGGTCGCTGTGGTAGACTGTACATAATACCTCATCTCAGAAATATAGACAGATACTGAGATTTGTCATGTTTTCATAACAATATTATTACAACAAAGCACATTTTTAATATAGTGTAAACCGGACATCTGTCTGTCTATTTGAATCTAGTGTAAACCGAACTCATTTGTGACATTTTGACTCTAGTACCATCTTAACTTTAGTGTAAATTGGGCCTATGTCTATCCTGGGTATGACGATAAACTACATCTGCGTCCTGCGTAAGACGATAAACTACGTCCAACAGCAAGGCCCCTGATCAGGAGGTTTTGGGGAGCGTGGAATCACCTCTTAATTCCTGGTGTTCCCAGGTCCATTCTGAACCGAGATGGAATACTTATGATTTCTATGTCATCAGAAGAATAATTTCTATGTCCCCCATAGAGTACATTATATGCAAATTCGCACGTCTTTTGATAACTTAGAAAATTTTTAACGGTAAACTTTTTCCAATATGGAAAAGGGAATAAGTCTACCACTGTCAAATGAGAATAAATAAAAGACAAGAAATCGTACTAGAGGAACAGACGAGGGCGTGGTCACGAATTCGGCAAATGTCCGCATAAGCAACTCTGGTACATTAGGTGTAGGCAAAAGATTCCAAGCGAAAAGAAACGGTTTTGAAATAACTCTTCAGCTTCAGATTTTTTTTCCAAAAAAGCGTTGGGGACTTTTGTATACATATAATTCAATATGCGGACTCATGAAAAGAAAAACAAGGAAAATAGTTAACTTATTGGTGAAGTTTTAGGTGATTATTCGTATAATGATTGCTTAGCATTACGCGGTCACCATCATGAGGTCAAAAAATCCGAAGATCCAATACCATGAAATTTAGAGCATGGAACATTAGAACAAAGTAAGCATTACCTAGTTGCCTTAAGATATCTTTGATATATATATACATACATATATAGGTTTATATAGATATCTTTATATCTATCAATCAGACTATGTTCTATTCTATATATGTGCCTTTATTCATATCTATCTATCTATCTATCTATCTATCTATATATATATATATATATATATATATATATATATATATATATATATATATATATATTATCAATATTATATAAAGAGAGTGTGAGAGAGAGAGAGAACGGTCGTTTTTTGAAGTTAGAAATGGTTGGAAAACTCATGGGAAAAAGTATTGGAAAAATATGAGAATTCTTGGTCGAATAGCTGGTGAAACGATGCTATTATTCATCTTGACGGCTACAATGATTAGCTTAAAACAACACAAGGTGAACGGAAATGGAAGTATAGTTGGAAGATTATATTTCAATTGTCTTCCTCTATCAAGTGTATCAAGATTTCCAAGAAATGGGACTCAAGATAAAACTTGCCAAAACAGAAACAGTCACTCGTAATTTGAATGAAAACAATGATGGCACATTCCCTGAATCCATCATAAAAAATACTGGATGTGGAATTAATAAATACTAAACACTTTAGATAGATCGACGTATGGATCAGTTAATACACATTTAGTAGAGCGGATCAAGAAACTGAACATAGAATGGTTGCATCAGATGCAGTTTCGCTCAATTGCTACACAAGCAAAAAATCAACTCCAAAACTCGAGTCATATTCTTAAATAGCCTCTTTAGATCGAGACATTCATAATAAATTTTTTAAATGAATCACCCCAAGCAAGGCAGTAATGGCACCAAAACACAAAGAGTGACAGGGCGTGGAAGATTTTTTTAACAGAAACATTAATGATTAGCAGAAAGATAAGATAGTAATCAGGTAGACAATAGATAACGAATGACATCGCGTTTAAATTTTAAAGTTGGTTGGAAAGTATGGAACCGGAAAGGATTTCCACAAGCGAGAAGTGCGAGAGAAGAAACTGTCAGCATAGAATTTACTCGAACAATAACCATGAAAGTATTTATAGAAAAAAACACAGGGAGGCAACCTCACGACGGTGGGAAAGTGACTGGAGCTGAGCTACCATATCAGGACCAATAATATTGCTGATTCTTCTTTGGATATTATTAATGAGCTCAAGATAAATAGCAGAGGCACCGGACAATATGTGGCAGCAATATTCTAAGCATGGATGAAGGGTAGACTTATAGACATATAAGATAGATTTCGGAGAGAAAAACTGTCTCGCCCGACAAAGTGAAACGACTTTCTGAGCAGCCGACCTAACAATGGATTCAATATTGTCTTTTCACTTCATATCATCCTGAGAACATGAGCCCGGGTAGACGCAAGGAGAGTAATAGAGACCTTACACTTATTTAATGCCCTGTTACAGAGCCGCCAGTAATCGCGAGAGCCAAAATTGTTCGAAGCTATGCAGTCCCACATTCTCTCGCCAAACAGGGACTTTGCTCCTTCGAGAAATGAATAGGCGTCTGTTGTGACGAGAGGCGTCACGCTGGTATAGCCGAAAATAGTGGTTCCTGTGTGCTGTAGCGGCTGGGCATGATGGAGTGAACCATGGAGAGGATTGAGGTTCACCTGGTATTTCCGAGAAGGAATGAAATCATACATGTCGGCTTTGACCCAAGAAGAAACCTCAGTGGTGCAATTTTCAGTTGGGGGTTTAAAGATGTCAGTCCAAGGGCCGTTATGGAGAAAATCCCATAGTGAGTCCCAATCAGCATGCTGGTAACGGAATTGAATTGGAACGAAATATCAATAGCTGCCACATAGTTGTCAGAATTGTCAAGAGGGTAGTGTTGCGTACTTCTGTTTTGCTAGGAAAGTGAATAGGGAAGTCCACGATTTGCGAAAGTGATTGGACAATGGAAAAATTTAATGTTTGAACACCGGTAACATCAGCCCCTTTAGAATGTTTAAGCCAAGTGTTGTGGTGAGCATTAAAGTCACCAAAGACAAAGGTGTTCGCAGATGGTTAGAGAGAAAGTGCCTTTTCTATACTGTCAGCAATTATGTCTAATATACTGCAGTCTTGAAGCGGTGAGCGATAAATGAAAAAGAAATAGCCAAAAGAGTTTAATAACGAAAGACGGAAGCACATGAAGCGGTAGTCTGGGGCCTCGAGAGAAAATTCTCTGACTATGTGAAGATTACCCCAATGCCATGCATGTGAATGCTGGAATCTTTCGGCAAAGGGGAAGATAGCCAGGAACGAAGAATTCATTGGTAACAATGGATGAATTTTAGTGTCACAGAGGGCAAGATATCTGGCGACCGTTTCATGGGGAAAGATTCTACGCTGCAAAATTTGGAACGGATACCACAAATATTTAGTGAAAGAAAGTCTGAGTGGGTAGGGGATTTTTTTTTTTTGTTTGTTTACTGGTTTAGTCGTATTACTTTTTTTGTTTTTTTCCATGAAATTCGTTTTGAGGACAAGGAGAAAAGACCACCATAATTGTCACTGTCCGTCTTCAATGGTAATACAAAACAACCAGATCATGGCTGAGAACAGGGCGTAGTGTGACCTCAGGGTTGGCCTCCGCAAATACACCCAGACATACCTATCCATGCGCGACATGGCACTACCGATACCCCAATAATATTACCGTTCATCAGAGTAGACTTTCTATGCGCTGCCAACAATTTCGGGCTCCTAACGATCAGTCGGAAGTAGCAACCATCAAACTGCTAACCCGTTACTCTCACAATGGATTATCACAGCCACTAGTTAGTCCGATCAATAAAAAGTTAATCTCTGCGGCTCTAGTAGAAGAAATGGTAGGATGCCATGCATAGCGCCAAACCTGTACAGAAATATCTAAACTGTAACCTGTATGCAAACTCTTTCTAAGATCAATGTTGGAAAAAGACTTTGAACAAGTAAATTCTGAGGATCCTGGCAAGGATCATACGTCTTTGAACATTGTAGACTGGCGCTACAGAATCACAAACAAAAAACCGTACAAAGTAACAGAAACTCAATCACAGGAGGACTGCCTACAGCAGCAAAAACAAAAATGGATAGAACCTGAAACTCGAAGAGAAAAGAATGACATAATCAAAATGACAACATTCCACAACACGTCATATAAAATGTTCGGAAGGAAACCCACATCAATACTGGAAAGAGCAATAAAAGCTCATGGACTTGAGAAACCTGTTTTCCGAAAAATAAATGTTTTAAAAGAAAGATATAAATTTCAACCGAAAACAGTGCTCGGTCAATGATTGCCAAATATTTCCTTAAAGGGAAACAACTAATATTATCATTGCCATTCAAAGTGGAGATTTGATTTCGTTACGTTTCATATTTTTACGGCATATGCTCTGTTATTTAACGCTGAATATATCATTCTAATAAACAATAGATAGATTTAGTGCAATGTTAGGTCTGTTTTGCACGAGACTGAAAAGGTAGTCATAGGTTGGGTCTGCACAAGAGTCAAAAAGCTTGACCGAAATTTAGTTTGCACGAGATTCAGAGAGGTAATCCGAGATTTGGTTTGCATGAGAATCAAAATGGCTGACGCGGTTTGGTTTGCACGACGGTTAAGAAGGTAAACCGAGATTTGGTTTGCTCTAAAGTCAAAAAAGAAAACATCAGAAAGAAAGACATAGGTCTGGTTTGTAGGTGTGTCAGAAAGGTAGACATAAGTATATTAAACAGGTGGACCGTTCTATAGTGATTTTCCAAGCACAGTTTAGACGTGGAACAAGGCCGAAATTAAGGAGGCACCCAGTGAGAATCGATATCACTACTCAGTCGTAATTGTTCTAGCGAGACAAGCTTGCTAACCATTACACCACCTCGAGGTGCCCAGGTGGACCTTTCTATATATTTCTGCACGGAGACGAAGTCGGCCTGTTCGTAACCCCAACTGTCAGGTCGATAAAGTTGGTGAAGTTTTCCCGTCTTGAAAAACAAACAAAAATCGTTCACTGGCATTAGCGATAGTGCCACACAGTGAATCATAAGAGCATTTTAAAAAATATTCTTTAAGTACAGCCGAAGAACGCATCGGCCGAGACACTGTAATAAAAATAGATCACGGATGAGAAGTTTTGTCCAAATAACTGGTGGAATTATGACGATAACTTGCCTGGAAGTTTTAGATATATAATGGTACGTAATCGCTTGTTGACGCAACTGATGTAAGTATCTTCTTGATTTTATCGGTACGTATATATTTATTTCTTGAAGAGGAAATCAAGAGAAATGTTACACAAAAGATAGATCGAAAATCGATTCGGAGAGCGATTGTTAATAGAGAAGTCTGATTTGCGGATAAGCAAACCAGTCGTGCTGAGACTGGAAAATACCCCCGCCCCACACTCTGAATTGAAGGAGGATTAGTCAAATTGTGTCCATATAAACAAAACATTATTTGAGAATTTCTTTCGCTATTTCCGTTACTATAGATTAAATACAGCAATGTAAAAAATATTCAAGTACGTGAAAAATCTGAAGGATTTAGATATTGGCAATACTGAAACATATAAAACAACAAACATATAACGTAAAAAGTTAAATATAGAAAACATCAAATATATAAAGTAATAACTCAAAGATATAAAACATCAAACATAAAGTAAAAACATGAAACGTAACATCAATATATGAAATATATAAAAATATAAAATATACCACAAAATATATATAATAAAACATAATACATATAACATAAAAAGCATGTAAAATTTAAAACGAAAATCTGTCTATATTTACGAAATGAGGTAGTGTAACTATTTACACTATTTACATCATTCCGACTATTTTCCTTAACTTTATTGCACTAGTTACGACGTTTCAGCCGTTGTACGATGCGGCTTTCGTCAGGATCTGTCTATATTTCTGAGATGACGTATTGTAATTATTTACAGTATTGAAATCTTTCATACTGTTGTCCTCAGAATTATTGTCATATTCCAAACACTTCGGCCGTTGTAGGCTTCGGTCTTCTTCAGGTGATAAACGTTAAAATTTCGAACCGAAGTCTTTATTTAGTCCACTGGGGTAGATTGTTATGATTCCACGTGTCATGTCTTTTGGGACATGTCAGTTTCGGCTAATCTCCTTTAGTAACTCAACTTTCCATGTTTTTGTTCCCTCCGCTTTCGCCAGGTATTGAACTCACAACTCTTTGGGTTAAGTCACTTTTTAGATTACTTCAACAAACGTTTGGGGACGCATGGCCTAGTGGATAAAAGATCTGGTTGCTGTAACATATAAAACATAAAACAAAATAGAAAACATATAAAACCCAATATATATAGCATAACATATAAAACAAAATACTATGTGCAACATCGATAAGAAAATAGATAACAATATACAATATAAATTAGAAAATAGGTAACACATAATGCATAAAACATACAAAACATGAAATATATATGAAGCATAAAATTAAAATATATAAACAAGTATATAAAGCATAACACATAAAATATAAAATATATAACCAGATCTATAAACATAAAACATTGCATATTAAACGTAAAGCATAAAACATATTACATATAAAACATAAAATATTACATATAAAACAAAGCATAAAATATATTACATATAAAACATAAAGAATAAAATATATTACATATAAAACATAAAATATTACATATAAAACATAAAATATTACACATAAAACATAAAGAATAAAAAACATAAAACATAAAATATCTAACCGAATGTTTCTAAATAATTAATGGATTTTAATTCTTATAATTCGACGTATTTTTATTACTTCAAACGTTATTTTCAGTGGATACCCGGTGTAGTATATAAAACATAAAACGTATGAGACATAAAATCTATAGAATATAAAGCATAGCATAAAACGTATAACATAAAACATCACGCCCTTTCGTAGGCACTGCGGTGATTGGCAATACCAGCACGCGACATACTTTTCCGTAGGGAGTACATGGGTGGCATTGATGTATTGCAATACTGCCTCCTCTCAACACACACACACACACAGACAGACAGACAGACGGACAGACACACACAAACACACAAACACACACACACACACACACACACACACACACACACACACACATATATATATAGATAGATAGATAGATAGATAGATAGATAGATAGACAGACAGACATCCAGGGTGGAAATAAAGTCATTATACAATTACTTATGATAAAAAAGCAAAGCATTGGAGCGGGTGGCATGCAATTCGAATAGTATTACTAATTAAATTACTTATTGTTTAGTATAGAATTTTATTGTTATTAACCAGAATTAACCAGAACAATTGTAATAATAAAGTTCTGGACTATTCTTGTATAGCCCCCGCGTGGGGGTGGTATCATCTCGTTTTCTCGTGGCTACTAGTTGGTTTTGGACACCAATGAAGGACATGAACACGGACAATTTTAACTTATCTATTCTATTAATGTCGACATGTACTATTTAGTGCCCCCCCCCTCACAGGCGGAGTAGTATCCGCAATGTTAATTCAAATTGTCTGAAGAGAAAAAGTTGGTAATTTTGATGTTCCTGAACTTAAGTTTGTTGCTCATTTATATGCCGTGTCCCTTCAGGACGCTGGTTATCATGGCTTCTGCCCTTAATAAATTTTGCATTTTTGATATCTCTCCTAAAGCCTGTCCCGTCCTAGGTATGACGATAAACTACGTCCGCGTCCTGGGTAAGACGATAAACTACGTCCAACAGCAAAGCCTCTGATCAGGAGGTTTTGAGGAGTGTGGAACCACCAATTAATTGCTGGTGTTCTCAGGTCCACTTTAACCCAGGGTGGTAGCACCTGTTAGGGTCCCAGCTATGGGCAAATAGATAACCCCAACACTGGGGTCAAAACATTATGAAAGTGTAAAAATAGAATTTAATACTAGAAATACTTTGAAAAAAAATATTACCAGCAAGAAATTTTTGAAGGAAAAAATTAATACCAACTTACTTTTTTTGAAGAAAAAATATTACTAGAAATAGATTTTTGAAAAATTTTTTACCGGAAATAGATCTTTTGAAGGAAAAAATATTACCAGCAATACATTCTTGAAAAAATATTATCAGCATTAAAATTCTATTGGCATTAAATAACCCATTGAGGTTGATATGCCATAAAACAAACCAAACCAAACCTGTCAGGCTCGCTAAGTAGGTTATGCGCTGTTTTCCTCTGTACCTCTTGACTTCAATCTGTCAGGTGCCTTAGAAATTTCAAGCCTCTCTTTCTGATGTTAAGTATTTGTTCTTTTTGTTTCCATTGTCTTTAGAATTTTTCCGTAGCTATCATGTTCGATCCATGATATTTTTTCAATATCCTTCTGTATAACCACATTTCTGTTAATTCAAGTCTCTTCTACATCCGTGAGTAGATTGTCCATCATTCTCTGCCATATAGGAGGGTTTACAATTATTAAAATACATCCAGAAGTTAAATACTAATGATTAAATTCTAATCAATAACTGTTATCCCCAAGTATTGCCATTTCTAGATGATTAAATAGAGCTAAATTATTTCATTGAATTGATAGCCACTTCTTCACTTGAGCGAAAATTGTACTGGAGGTTGACGAGGATAAGTAGAACTTGTTTTCAGCAACTAATTAAAATTTAATCCATAAAATCGAAATTAAAATTTTGAATTATCCTGATCTGCTAAGTTCTATTTTTAAACTGAATGCAACTTCCTTTTACTCTTAATAATCAGGGTTTTTTTCTGTTTGTTAGTTAGTTTTATTTTTGTTTAATTAAAAGAATATGCGATTATACAAAGATTTCCATGTAACCTCGTGAGAAACTAGTCACGACTAAATAAAGATTATATGGATATCCGGCCAATTCTATCAGTAATTTTCTTATTTCTATGCATTTCTTTTTCTTTTCTTTTTCCTTATTTATATGCATTTCCTTTTTTCTTACTTCTATCCATTTCTTTTTTTTCTTATTTCTATGCATTTCTTTTTTCTTTTTTATTTATATGCATTTCCTTTTTTTCTTATTTTTCTTTTTTCTTATTTCTATTCAATTTTTTACGCATTTCAATTTGTGCTGTCCATTTCATTTTTCTTCTATGCATTTCTTTTTCTTTTCTTTTTTCTCATTGCTATGCATTTCTTTTTTCTTATTTATATGCTATTCTTTTTCTTTTCTTTGTCTTACTTTTATGCATTTCTTTTCCCTTTACTTTTTTCTTATTTCTATGCATTTCCTTTTTTTTCTTACTTGTATCCATTCCTTTTCTTACTTCTATGCATTTCTTTTTTCTTTCCTTTTTTCTTATTTTTATGAATTTTCTTTTTTTTTTTTATTGCTATCCATTTCTTTTTTTCTTACTGGCATGCATTTCTTTTTTTCTTTTCTTTTTCTCACTTTTTATGCATTTCTTTTTCTTTTCTTTTGTCTTACTTCTATGCATTTCTTTTTTCTTATTTCTATGAATTTTCTTTTTTTTCTTATATTTATCTATTTCTTTTTTCTTATTTCTATGCCTTTTTTCCCTTTTTCTCACTTCTATGCATTTCTTTTTATTTTCTTTTTTCTTATTTCCAGGAATTTCTTTTTTCTTTTCTCTTTTCTTATTTCTATGCATTTCTTTTTCTCTTTCTCACTTCTATGCATTTCTTTTTCTTTTCTTTTTTCTGGCTTCTATGTAATTCTTTTTTCTTATTTATATGCTCTTCTTTTTTCTTTTCTTTTGTCTTTACTCTTATGCATTTCTGCAGTAATACAATTTACTATTTGCAAAATATTTCTATAACAAGACCATTTACAATCATTTAAATACAAAATTTTGCTTTTTTGATTGATTCGTTTTTCATGTTTTATCAACCCTTTGAATATTATTTTCAAACAGAAAATGCTTTTAGATTGAAAGAATTATTTTTTGGAGATGATAATGGTTTACCGATACCGGTCTTATTAATTAACCCATAGTTTGGGGGAGAAGAGGTGGATTCATAACTTTCCCAAAGATATTTGTGTGTAAGTGAATATAACGAAACCAACGGGGATTGGAACTCGGATTTCCGTTTAACAATCCGATCCATTATCAATTACACTTTCTTACGTCTAAGCTTGCCGCACCTGGTATTCCCAAGTGGTCACCCATGTAGGTAGTGAACAAATGTTGCTTAACTTCAGTGATCATACGGGAACCGGTGTTTCAACATGACGTGGCCGCTCGCTGAAGTAGACTGTTCTAGTTCCACGTGCCATGTCTAATGGATGTCAGTTATCTCCTGTTAATTCCCCTCTCCATGTTTTCCACCGCCTTAGCCAGGTATTGAACTCACACTCTTTGGGCCCTGTTACTGGATCTAACTAACGCCATTATCCAATGTACCACGTGTTCTTGAGGACACATGGCACAGTGGATAAAGGTGTTAGAACGTGGAGAACTTGGAGAGAGGAATTAACAGGAGATAACTGATAACTGACATCCAGTGTGCAAAATAAAGGTTTCAGTTCAACATTCCAACTAGCTGAAGAAGGCCGGAGCGTACAACGGCCGAAACGTTGTTATAAATATTGCGATAGGGATGAGGACAATAGTTCGAATAATGTAAATAGGGTACATAATACCTCATCTCAGAAATATAGACAGAGATTTACATTTCCCCCGTATTCCATTAATGAAAAGTAAGTTCCACTCGAACAGCTTCTTCACGCGAACGGCTGCGCTCTGGAAGCTATTCTTCAGAGGATGTTTACCCGTTAACAACTGTCTTAACCTTTCCAAGCCTAGGATTAACCGTTATCTTATCCTCCTATCCGCATAAACTGCCTCTTACTCCTTAATCCTTTTCCTAGAGTCGCCCTAGAGCCTTGTACAGTGTGAACCTCACCGTAAAAAATGTTGTTCTAATATTAATAACTTGTGTTAATTCCTGCTCTCTGGCAATCCTTTTTCCTTCATATTCTATGCACAACATACGGACTGAGTGTCGATAGCTATTAAAACAAATCTTTATTAGATATATATATAAATTTTCTTGAGAGAAAAAAAACGCTTTTCTACTGTGTAGTTTTCAGTTCTTAAAGAGAACTCCTTTAAAAATCTAACAGACCATAAATTGCAAGATTTGGTGTTTGTTCGGCTTTCTTTTTTGTAAGGTCAAAATATATTTACTAAAGTGAAATGACGGAGGTTGCTCTAAGGCCAGTGGGAAGTATTAAGAAAGAAAATAAATAGTATCAGTGATTCTAAAAATACAAGCGATTCTAAAATACAACTGTTAATACTATTTTCATTATTATTTTTAACTCATTTCTCTTCAAGGTTCAAGAGTCACTCAAAGTAGAGAATTACTGAATTAGATATATGATATTTGGTGAGACATAAATACCTCCCACATATACCTTCTACATAATGGTAAGGAAGTAACTGAAGAAATCCTTTACACATTTTAAACTGTGTGGTGCGATTAAACTTAGGCAAGTATCAGTTGTGTCTTCATCTAGCTAATGTCTTACCATTATGTGGGAGGTATTTCTGGGTGGTATATTTGGAAGGTATAATACCTCCTACATTTTAGACTGTCAACTGTGTGGTGCTAGTGAACTTAGGCAAGTGTCAATGGTGTCTTCATCTAGCTAATGTGTTACCATTATGTGGGAGGTATTTCTGCCGCAACCCATAAAAATGTAAGAGTATGTGAATTCGGTGGATAAGTAATGACTGACCGTTGATATAAAGAGGTTACGATTGTAGCGTTTGAGGGAGTGTTCATTCAGGAGCCTGTTTCACAAAGTAACATTTCTTGGGGAAAAGCTGATAACTTCCTCCTTGAAAATGGAATACAGAGTGGTTGAAGGCGTTTTGACTGTGGACTCTTAGCTGTAAAGGTGTGAATGAGTGGAACTAAAGATTGCAGCCCGCCGGAACATTTGCCATGGAATTAGCGATAGATGAACGATAGGCTTCGACGTTTCGTCTGTGGGAAAATAGGTGGAGGATAGGAAATATGTCATTCTCAAGAAGACCGCGTGAACAACTTTAGACTCTGCCGGGATGAAAAGTGTGGATTGGGCAACCGAAATGTTGTGATGACATCAATAAAGATGGGTACAAAAGTAAGTAATGTAAATAAGACCGACGTAACGTGAAAAAAATAAAATAAAATAAAAAAGATCTATAATAAAAGAAACGAAATATTTCTCCTCGAATTAATGATTAATTAATTTTTAATTTTAATTTATTTTTTATTATTAGTTTCTTCGGAAAATAATGTCCGATTTTAGAATAAACCATTTAATCTTTGTCTAATAGATTGTTAAAATAGTTACACAAAAATATATTACTTATTCCTAAGGATTAAAGTATCCTCTTTGTTAAATTTATATCAGTCTCCTTCAGAATTTATATTAAAAGATTATACGCGCCTTACCTTGAACATGAAAAAATTCCTTTACTTTTTTGCATGAGTTCAAACTTGGTCATAATGCTTCTCAAACTGCTGACAATATCAACAGAGCATTGGGTGAAGGATCCACTTGTGATCGAACTGTACGGCGCTGGTGTTTGAAGTTTTGCACTAGGATCTTGAAGATCAGGCGATAGATGACATCCATCTGCAATTGACAATCAGTATCTGAAAACACTAGTCGAGCAAAGCCCACGTGAATATCTCAGATAACGGGTGTCAGTATTTCAACAATATCGAACTATCTCAAGAAAAACGACATGAGGAAGAAATTGGATAAATTAGTTCCACACGAACTCAATGAAAGATTGATTTTGATGTGTGTGTTCGACGCTGCATCTGCAAAAATCGAATCCTCCATTTCTTGATCGAACTGTGACTTGTGACGAGAAATGGATCCTTTATGACAATCGTAAACGATCGGCTGAATGGCTTGATCATGACGAAGCACCGAAACACTTTCCAAAACCGATATTTCATCAACAGAAGATTATGGTGACAGTCAGGTTGTCCGCCATTGACATTATCCATTACAGTTTTCTGAAATCTAAGCAAAGCGTCACTGCTGAAGCTTAGTGGGAGCAGCTGGATGAAATGCACATTAAGTTAAGCAAAATGCGATCAGCATCGGTTAATCGACGCGATCCAATTATGCTTCATGGCAATGCCTGTCCACATGTGGCCAGGATGACACTGCAGAATATAGCCGACATGGAATATGAGACTTTGTCACATCCAAAATATCCCCTTGATTTCTCTCCCACTAAATACTACTTTTTCAAGCACCTTGACAATTAAGTTAAAAGTCACTTCATTGCACAGAAGATACAGAAACTGCATTTAAATATTTTTGGTATCCAAACATTTAGAGTTGTATTATAAAGGCATAAATAACCTTGTAACTCTATAGCAGAAGTGGAAAGATGTTCAAGGTTTCTATTTGGACTGATTTAATAACTGTTTAAATATATTAATTCAGGAAGAGAAGTTGATTCTAAAATCGGACATTATTTTCCGAAAAACCTAATCGTACTGAACTCTCCAAATCTCTCGTTTGCCATATTCGTCAACCATATTCGTCAACCATATTCGTATTTTGACCTTATATCTGTTATGAGTGAAAATCGCTTTTTCACAAGTGCTAGCAAACGTGGTCAATATGTTCTTATAGATCTTATATATACACAAAAGGTTCAAGTTGATTGTAAAATGTGGGTGGGGGAGACCGGGAACAAAGGACAATTCATTTTTTATCAGTGACAGCATTTTATACCATCCTGTCTCCAACGGAAGTGGAGAATGTCTTTTCGTGTCTTTTTTTTTAACAGTGAGGTTCATCTTGTGCAAGGCACAGGGGTAAATCGAGGTAAAGGGTTACATTAAGAGGCAGTTTATGCATATAGTAATGGAACATATCGGTTAACCCTAAACTTGAACAGGTTAAGATTGTAGTGATCGGGGAAACATCCTCTAGTGATTCGGTTGCAAAGACCAATGGTTCGCGAGAAGCAGCTGCTCTTGCGGAACCTACTACTCACCAATGGAATACGGAGGGAATGTGGGTAGCTTGCTACAAAGTGGATGACATGGCGGATCCTGGCCGCGAAGGTTCTAACTGGAGGAACTAAGTAATGCAGTTCGTCCGAGCACTTTCTATGGAAGCAGCGATAGAGCAATGAAAAGTTTGCCACGTCCGGAGCTCGGAGTGTGGAAAATAATTTGTTACTTACAAGGACTTTGAGACGCTTTTGGACTCTATTATTGACTTTGATAATGTGAAATGCGGGTCTCAAGTTGGACATCGCTTAACGAGAATCTCAAAATTTGTTTTATTTATCTCTCTATTATAAAGCTTTATTCGTAACGACCAATAATTTAGTTTAGTGTTTTGGTAGTACTTATGTCGCTGATCCTAGTGGGGCGAAATCACCGTCTTTGTCGGTTAACACCAGCTCGAAATTTCTCATAAGGGAATATTAGCAGAGACTCATGGCCACAAAACGTTGACACACCGGTTCCCGAACGTTCACCAAAGTTAAGCAAACTCGAGCCTCGTCACTACCTTGATAGATAACTGCTTGTTAATGCCAGGTGCTGCAACCTGCAAATACCCTTGGGAAAGCAATGAATCCACATCTTCCCCGCCCTGCAGCGATGGGTTCATTAATAAAACTTGTTTTACTATACCATTATCTCCACCACACCACAAAAATTACAATCTAAAAATACTTTCTGGCTTTAAATAACCTGCAATCGGTTGATAAACCGTGGAAAACGAATTAATCAATCAATATTAGCAGATTTTGACAGATAATTTCATTTTGATTTCTCCAAGTAATCAGTTAGAATAATTTTCTAATGACCCATAAAGAGTTAAGACAAAGAAACCAGTCAATAAGTCCCAACGACCTACTAGATCTGCCGATCGATTTATATTTCTCGATTTCTAAATAAATTAATGACAAAGAATATGTATTCAATTAAAATTGATTATTTCTTTGTACTACTTTGTATTTGCAGGTTCAGCCTTCGTGCTGAAGATGAAGAACGAACACCAACAATTCAGAGGCAGCAACTTACCAAATTAATTAGAATCGTTAGCACAAAAAAATAACAAGGAAGACTGAGTTTAAAACAATGGAAATGAATCCGCTCAAGAAACGGAATTCTCTTAGGATTCTACGCCATTCTTAGGATATAATTGTCTACCAAAGTTTATGATGCTATACTTATTACCGATTCGATTTTATTGATGTTCTGGACTCCATTTTTTTCCGGATTGATAACAGACAAAAGTTCTTCCGTTCCTATTGCCTAAAAGGTCATTATGAAAGAAGTATATCGTGTGGGTTTTCAAGTACTCTTCTTGTTTCAAGCGAACTGTTTGGGTTCATGGTTTATTCTGTCTTACGGTATATTAACACCAATGGGTTATTTAATGCCGACAAGATTTTTAGGATCTGTCTATATTTTTGAGATGAGGTATTATGTAAACTATTTACATTAATCAGACTATTGTTCTCATCTTTGTCGCCATATTTATTACAACGTTTCGGCCGTTGTACGCTCCGGCCTTCTTTAGGTGGTTGGAATATCGAACTGAACCCTTTATTTCGCTCACTGCTTAATGCGATGGAGAACTTGGAGAGGGGAATTAACAGGAGATAACTGATAACATATCCATTTAGACATGGAACATGGAACTAGAACAGTCTACCCCAGTTAGCGAAATAAAGATATTCCAACCACCTGATGAAGGCCGGAGCGTACAACGGCCAAAACGTTGTAATAAATATGACGACAAAGATAAGGACAATAGTCCGAATAATGTAAATAGTGTAAGCTTTTTAGGATAGGTTCGTATCAATAGACTATATATTATTTGTAAGAAATCAGTTTGTAGATCATGTTTCATTGACATATTTTTGTAAAGAGGGTTTTTGTCGAGAGTCAAATGTATTACTGGTAATATACTTTTTGTCAAAATTGAATTGCTGGTAATATTTCGTTTTCTTTTCAAAAATGTATTGCTGGTAAATGTTGTTTTCAAAAATGTTTTACTGGTATTATTACGATAAAAAATCTATTTTATACTTTCACAGTGTTTCGACCCCAGTTTGAGACTAATTATTTGGCCATAGTTGGAACCCTGACAGGTTCTACCATCCCTAATCAGGATAGACCGGGGAACAACTGCAATTAAAAGATGGTTCCACACTCCTCCAAACATCTCAATCAAAGGCCTTGCTGCCAGATGTAGTTTATCGTCATACCCAAGATGATCTACCAATTTGGTCATTAAAGATTATTTTTTGGCTAAGGAGTGATCAGTCGTCGATTTATTCCATATATTTTTGTTTCCATAACAATTTCCTATGCTTAACTTGGTCTGATATACGATCATAAATATGTAGATCTAATTCAGTACAGAATACAGATGTCGGCTAGATTTGTTCTTTAATCAATAGATACGCGCCCTTTTGTAGTTCCCTTTCGTGTTATTTTTGTTTTAAAAGAAATGGAAAGGGTAAATATCAACTTTATTCTTCAGAAAATAAAATACATTAACATTTTATTCAATTATGTATTCACCGTTATTCGCAATGACTCGTTTTCACTTGTCAAGCGGCGCATCGATAGATTTTTTGAGTAAAATTTCTGCAGGTTATGATGTGAAAATATTTTCCCCAAACTCTTAAACCTGGTTTTCATTACAGAATGTTTTCCATATCAAAGCGTATTGCAGCGATCGAAACTCATAATAACCGGTTGCTGAAAGTTCAGGTAGTTATGATGGGTGGGGCAGAACAGACCAACCCAGCTCCAAATTGTTTTTCTATGTCGTATGCGGCCTTGCGTTAACATGAAGAACAACAACATTTTTCCCTTTAATTCACTATGTACGCTACCAATACCAGACAAAAACTAACGTATGTTAATGTACCACAAATTTCTTCTTAACTGCTATATATTATTAGTTGTTAGAATGATATATTCGTCATCACAATTGGTTCCCTAAAACGGAAATTACTTATGACTCAACATAACCACTATTCTAGCCATCAAGTCTACCCAATGTAGCTCAACATTTATCATTAGCTCTTTGAGTTCTGCGTTCCTGAAAATTTTTTAACCCTGCTGCCTGAACTCGCGAGTCAAAATTCGCAAATAATTACTATGTAATGTCTCACGGTAGATATAAAAATAGTTACAAGTGTTTACCCACTATTCAACCGGTGGTTGGGCATTACGTCTTTTTTCTCTACCACCGGTAAAGCGGTGATCAGGGCTCCTAGGTTTAATGTGTACTGTTCAACAATAAATTCCTATCAGCATTGTCACAGTACCATTTGCAAGTGCATGAAAATCCTTATATTTGCATTTTTGCAAAATATAGTACTTTTGTAGATGCCTTTTAATAATTAAATTTATTAATTCATTAGATAAAGAATTTACGAACAATGTATGCTAAACTATTTTATAAGAGAAAATTAATGGAAATTTTTACAAGCATGAAACAAAATTCTCTGTTGTTGTCATATAGATTATTTTAAATGAAAATAGGAAATACTAAACAAAATATTTTCGATGAAATTCCCTAATCGGAAGAATAAATTATTAAATTATTTAAATAACCCACAAAGGGTTGATAAGCCGTACAAATCAATCAATTTATCAATCCTAGTTCTTATGCCTGCTTAAATGTGTTTACTTCCACGTCTTTAGCCAATATTCTTAATATTCTGCTTCCTTTCCTATCTTTTCATTACAAGGAACAGATAAATCGTTTCTTTCTTTCTTTCTTTCTTTCTTTCTTTCCTCTCTATTCTTTTTTCACCTTTATTTCTACATTTTTCAAGGAACTGATCCTTCCTTCTTTCTTTCGTTCCCCCCTTCATTTCTATCTTCCTTACTTCCTCTCTAATAATTTTTCTCAACTCTCGACATCTTGTAAGGAATTGATACATCTTTCTTTCTTTCTTTTTTTCTTAATCTTTCTTATCGTCTTTGTGCATCTTGAAAGGAACTGATTATTCTTTCGTTCTTTATTTCTTTCTTTATCTTGAAAATAACCGTGATTTTCTTATGAGTAAAATTTACCATTATCCTCATCGGAAGTATTAACGACCCAACAAACAAATCCTTGCTACTGAATTCTAAGTCACTGGTTGTTTTAGACCCAAATTCACGTGTGAAAATGACTCGCAAGCTTAAAGCAAACAACAAAGTTTTTAAATGTCTCAATTTTCAAGAGACTATTTTGCTGAGATTTTTATGGCACAACCAGTAGAGAGACAACTGTTATTTTAGCATCAACAAGGCTAACAACAATTGCCCGGGAGAATAGGATTCGAAGATAAAAATCAAATATTAACCATAGATAATTTTTTCGCAAGATTAACATCTTACATAAGATAAACGTTGGTTAGATTTCAGAATTAGTTGTGCTGCTAAAGTGGGTCAAACGTAGCATTTGTATGGTAAAGCTCTGAAGAGACTTCTGCCGATGTATTTGGTGATGGAGCAAAGTACAGGGAGTTGGGTTTTTTTTCAGATGCTTTACTGCAAACGGAATACATGAAGTAATTAGAATAAGGTTCGATTATTCTGTTTTATGCTATCTCAACGCTGCAAGATAGACGCACACAAGTTATATCAACGATATAAAGAAAACGAAAAAATACAAGTCCAAAGTCCAGATCAAGAGTTTGAGAATAACGGTATTCTTGTATTGTCTTTAATTTTAAGAACAATCATTAAATTACTTAACATTGTTCGGACTTTTGAGCTTTCTCTACTTATATTTGCTGATATTTTCACGGCATTTCGTTCTGTTCATTTTTACGCCCTTGCCGGGTATGATCCATGAGAATGTAAAGGAATTTATTTCTTCCAAACCAGAAAATGAAATTGGTTACGAAAAACGGTCTAGATAATTAACCTGAAAAATTGTTTGGGTGTGAGGTGGCAGCAATCGATTTTTTTTTGCATAAGTTGGGCTCATACTGATATTAGCACTATCAAGCGAGCGCTACGAAACTTACCCAGTAATAATTTGAAATCGGCGGGTTAATAACTCTAACCTCCGCTGCCGAAATGGATTGATCTATTTGGTACAATTTCCTTTTTAATCATTTCATCCCTAACAAGGCAATAAATCCACTAAGGTTTTTAGTATTAATTCAGTTTAGATGCCATCACTGCTTTCAATTTAAGATCATATGTTTTATTATAGAAATGTTAGCTTTAGTCTTATTTTTGAAACTTGATTGCGTATATTATTTACATTATTCGGAGTACTGTCCTCATCTTTGTCGCCATACTTATTACAACGTTTCGGCCGTTGTAAGCTCCGGCCTTCTTCAGGTGGTTGGAATGACGAACTGAACCCTTCATTTCGCTCATTGGGATAGACTGTTCTAGTTCCACGTGCCATGTCTAATTGATGTCAGTTATCAGTTATCTCCTGTTAATTTCCCTCTGAAAGTTCTCCACTGCCTTAAACGAGTATTGAACTCACAATCTTTGGGACATAACTGATACCTAACATCCATTAAACATGGCATGTGGAACTAGAACAGTCTACCTCAGTGAGTGAAATAAAGGGTTCAGTTCCGACATCCCAACCACCTGAAGAAGTCCGTAGCGTACAACGGCCGAAACTTTGTAATAAATATGGTGACAAAGATGAGGACAATAATCCAAATAATGTAAATAATGTACATAATACCTCATCCTAGAAATATAGACAAATATTGATTGTGTTGATTTTTTTTTAATCATTTCACCCCAAGCAAGGAAATAAAGCCACTAAGACGCAAAGGGTTAGTAAGTGTAAAAGAATATGAGAAAAAACATTATCAAACAAATGGAACAATAAAAGAACATGAATTAAAAACACAGTAGATAACGATTGACATTGCATTTAAAGTTTTAAAGATTAAAGTTGACTGGAAAGCAAGAAGCTGTAAAAGAGTTTGTCAAGAGGGAAGTGAAAGAAAAGAGAGTTTAAGAACTTACATCTTGCTATTTCATCTGTAAGGTGATGAGACTTTACCACCAATCTAATAGTGCGCTAAAATTCATAAAATCTCGGTACCAAAGATGAATCAGAACTGTGACGCCACTGGTCAGTCCCGGTCACAACCCCAAATTGTGACCCACCTCTAACCCTGGGATGATTGCAGCACCATCTGTGACGATCTAACCCTTGGCTGGTTCGGATGGAAATCTGGTTTACCACGGAACCATGTGTGAGACTAACCCCTCTGGTTGTCTTGGTCGCGGTCGATGTCTGGTTAAATTCGATATTAGCTTTGCCATTCCCAGCTCGCCTCCAACGTCTGTTTACCGAAGTAACTGCCTTGATCTCTAGTCTAACCTACCCACGTTGTGATTTGATCTTAGGTAGACGAAATCAATCAGGCGTCGGGCCGTAGTGCAAGCTGAATCCGGGGCAAAGGTAATACCGCACAAGTGTATGTAAAAGAAAAATAATGAAATAAACTCAAGAGGTTCAAATGTGTAGAAAAAATAACAAGTATCTTTATATGTGTCTGCTGAATATAGGAGTGCGTCTTTCTCCCAACACGCTTCTATGGATTCGTGACACTTTGCTTTTCTTAAGCGAGTCTTGATATCTTAAGTTGTTTTTCAATAAACTGCTTTTTGGTATCTTCAGTCGATATTCATCAAAACTTGCTTTGCTGGTGTAAGTCTGAGTCATTCTTAAAAAAAAATGCTTTTGGTTTGAAGTCTAAGTCGGAATGCGTGGAAATCTTTCGGTCAGCTCCTGCGAGGCTGGTCTCCCAGCTCAACAGCTGTCTGTCGATCTGTCTTCGATCTCCAACTTTACTCACTGAACGCCCGGAGACGTTCGTTTATATGGACGCCGAGCAAAACCGGGTTAGGGCCTGTCGTGGTTTAGGTTCTTCAATAATTCCAAATCCCCAATAAAGATTCTCTTTGTCTTCAGACAGGAATATTTATCACTTCCCATTTTTGGAAGTCAATCACTTTCTGCCCAAGAGGGGCTCTCCCCTTTCTGTGGGGAGAGGTCTGAGGGGAATTATCCTCCTAAACTCTTCCTTTCTCATATTGGTATCTCATACCAATTCCTTCAGTGGGCGTCAACAGGTCTCCCTTCTTTCTCAAATGTTCACCTTCGCCCATCACTCACGCCACCACTCAGCCAATGAAAGCTCGGCAGCGTGGGTGTGGCTAGACTGGCCTCAGTTTACAATTATCGCCCAAAGAAAAAATTATCTTCCCTTTTCTTTCTGTTCTATCGGCCAGAACTCTTATGGGCCGAACATCGCGACTATTAAAGTTCTATCTTACCCTGGGGTTACCTGGAATTCATTAGCGGAATTTTCGCTGACTCATTAACTATCGCTAGTTAACTATTTAACTGGGTGGTCGACTAAATCTCTTTATCTTTCTCGTCTCAACATTATCGCATTTACAGATACCCGTTCTCGGCGACAGAAAGTCTGTCGTTATCAGTTCGAACAGGTAGTAACAATGATTTCCTCTTCTCGATCCTATCTCCTCATGTCAAGATCCGGACATACAACAGATGGGTCTCCTCGCTGGACACAAGAACCAAAACCAAATAATATCTCCGAAATATAATTAGTGGCTATTCCTTTTGGGTGGTCTCACTGAAATTCCTTCCCGGTCGCATGCTTGGCCCAGTTTTTGTTTATCTTTTAGAATTCTGTTTTCCTTGTCGCGTCATGACATTAATTAATTCTGACAGAATCCGAAACCCGCTTCTTTTACGAATTTTCTGTCTTCTGCGAAAAATATCTTTCTTCGTAAATGAAAATAAGATCTTTACCCATTTTTCTTTTGTTAAAAAAAGAATAATGTCACTCGGTATATCTTTCGTTATAGCTCTTTCTCCCCTTAAGTATTTCTCGTTTTTAATTTCCATGTTTAATTAATTAGCCAATTGCCATAGATAAATAGTGTCACAGAACAATTACCATGAAAGCATTTATAGAAAAGGTCTAGGGAATCTCCGTTACGGCGGTGGAAAAGTGGCTGAAGTCACTTTAAATTCCAATTCAACTCGTCATCCTCTTCGTTCTTTTCTCAGAAAATACCTCTAACAAAGATTGCAGAAAGGATTGGGTGAAAGGTTGCGTTAACAACAGAATTAAGTAATAAGAGAGTCATGTGTCTGAACAATATTGGCCAATTTATGTCGATTATGCTTTATCTATATGACATAGTAATATCGTTACTATTTTTGTAATATCAAAGGGAGGATTTATTTGGAAAAAAAATTTCTATACACTCTCATGATAGCAATTTAGTTTAATACCGACGACATATTTCTCAAGATGAGTCGGTGGAAATGTACTTTACATTATAATTTTATTCGGTATGTTGTAATTTTATTCTATTTTATTAATAAAATATGATCCCTGTTTTAAAAATTATCTTATCTTCGTGCAGCCCCCAAAACTTGGCTATATATATATATATATATATATATATATATATATGTAAAAGTCAACACTTAGGTCAACACTGAATGGCATTTCATGCTTGAACACAATCTTCGGGAATGTCACCGCTCGGTGTTGACCACAGTGACCACTTTTATAGTTTTTTTATTTACATATCTATGAGGGCATATATCCATAAATACAGCATACCTTAAAACTGTATTTTTTCACACACACACACACACACACACACAGAGAGAGAGAGAGAGAGAGAGAGAGACACACACACATATATATATATATTAAAGCAAAACACACACACACACACAGACACACACACACATATATATATATATATATATATATATATATATATATATATATTAAAGCAAAAAACAAAAATTACCTCAACATGGTATAGTTTATTTCAAGCCGTTCTCTACGCGGCTATCATCAGCTCCTATGCGTCTGTCTCGGAGCATTGTTTTAAAGGTATTCTCAATGTCAGTCCTCATCTGGTGACGCCTTGTTAGAATGGGTTTGTGTTATCGACTGGTGGAGGTGTAAGGTATCTTATCCTGGGGGAAACTATTTATTTATTGATTTCGTTGTTTGTAGTTTAATATCAGTTTCTGCTATGTGGCGTTTCTTCCCTGGTATAGGTAAGAAACGAAGACTGACACTGAAAATAAACCTAGGGGCTGATAATAGCCGCGTACAGAACGGCTTGAAATAGACTATCCCTTGTTGAGTCAATTGTTTTGTTTTTTTTTTTTTGCTTTAAAAATGCATATGCTCTGTTATAAAAAATACATCGAGCTCTCTGTGGATCAGTTTTAATAATTAATATTTCTAGGATCCTCTCGAATTATATACCATCGGATCGGTTAACTGTACATATATATATATATACACACACACACTGTCGGAAATCTTATTAAAGAAAAATATGCCGGAGAGTGTATATTTTCTTTAATAAATAAACGAAGCATCTACTCAAATATAAGTATTCGCTAAAAATAATGTTCAAAGTGATAATAATGTCGGGGGGGGTGGAATAAGCCATAATCTTGGTACCGACTGCATTTAATTTTTATCAGTTTTTCTTATTATGAGTTACTGCATCTACCATTACTGCACAACACGATCATCTTTTTTTCCCTGTTTTTTTTTTTCACTAACAAAAAAATATCGCCGATGGTAGAAAAAATATTATCAAACAGAATTTGCCAATTTTCAACTTAAGATTTCTTTTGGCAAGCTTTGGCAGTCTATCAAAATGTTTCAAAATGAAAATATGCAAAAATAGATTGTCAGAAGTCAGGAACTAATACAACGATTACTAACAGAATAAGATTATTATATGTATAATATATAATGTAAATACTTTGTTAATGTTTTTGCTACATAAATCACATAATCAAGCCCCATAGATTCCGCTAAGGAGTATGGAGTCACTGTTCTTAAAACACTAAGTGTTGATGCTGTCGTTTCTGAACGAAGTTGTTTTTTTTACAGATTGGAATTACTAACTCCATGCTCAACCTGATTTTTTTCCTAGATTACTGACCAAGATTGAAAGGCTAAACCTGCCATACTATTTACTCCATAGCTGAGATGAGAAGGGGTGGGTTCACACCATTCCCAGAAGTATTTGCCTGAAGTAAATGTAAGGAATTCGACTGCGATTTGAGCTGTTCCAAGTCGCTAACAATTACACCACCTGCACATCCGTTATTACCGAAACGCATTGAAAAACCTTTTTACAACAAAAAATACGTTGAAAATGAAAAACGGTTTTTTGGTGATTGGGAATTAATTTTTAATCCGTTAATGGATTTTTTAATCTGACATTATTTTTTTTTAATTTTTTTACGACAAACTTATTATTTAGTAGGTACTCGTGTTTTTGTAGACATCCCTTTTTAAACAGTGAAACGACCATTTGCCGGCATTATCCATCGCAAGAATTATTAAGGTAATATGTTTCTGGGCAGGAATCGAACATGTATTCTTTTTGTCTTGAGAAATGACCTTTGGCGTAGGCGTGCTTAACCGCTAAGCAATGAGAGGGCTCACGCCATGTTTATATACATCATCTCTTCAGATATTTGCCGCTTAAAATTGAAAAGATACCATGCAACTTAGGTCGACATTATTGAAATTTGAGCAAGAAAATCTAGCTTAGAATAATCTACAACAATCTCTTTGTCCAACTTTAATTTTTAACTAGTCATCTCGTGTCTCGTTGTGACGTCTGCTCCACAGATATTATAAAGAATTCATGATAACTTTAATATTGCAACGGAATGAACGTTTATTTTGAGATAATTAAATATCTCAAGCCATTCTTGTCATTTGTAATTTAAGAAAAGATATTTACTGTTGATCATAAGTGAAAGGAAAAATTTAAGAATTAACTTCTTATTCTTCTTTTTTTCTACTTCTTCTATATACGGTGTCTCTTGAGAACGTTGGCGATCACGGCTCTCCACAATTTTCTGTCCTTTGTAGCTCTTAATTAATGTTTTCCATTTTTAACTCTCTTAAACTTTACTCCGTCATCCATTTACTCGAACTCGCAAGGTAGGTTAGGCGTTGGGTTCCTCTGCCCCTCTCGCCTTCAATCTGTCCTGTGAGTGTCAAATTTTCCAAGTCCTCTTTCCTCATTATGTAACCTGGAAATTTTAACTGTTTCCATTTTTTTTCTAAAACTTCGTTGTTTATCACACATTCAGTCCGTTATTTTCAGTATCCTTCTTACAGCTTAAAAATAACAATTTACAACAGATCTTAATATTTAAGTCAGTCATATAAATCAGTGTTAAAAATACACTGGTAAAATTTAACTCTGAACGAGGAGTCTATATATTGTAAAATAAATACAAGAAATTATATGGATTACAGCCTTAGGAAGACTAAAATGTGACGCCGTAAAATTCTGCAGGGATTAATTTGCTTCAATAGAAATCGAATACATTCTTGTAAGGTTACTGTGCGCACATTTAAAAATAAAGTTACTGGGGTGCTCGCACCACTTAGCGGCGCGATATCGGTTCCTAGGGGGTGAGATGATACAGAATGATTAGTGTTGGTATAGTAAGGAAACTCTAGTGTATTGTTGATGATGACAGTGACATCAAGGAATATCTAATCGATCTGAGAAACAATCAAGGAATCCAAATGGAGTTCACAGGATGGTCTCCTGGAACAATTCTGGGCTTCTCAGTTGAAATGTATCTTGTACTGGCAAAAAAGCCTCCCGCTGTGTTGGTGATTTTCGCAACTATATACAGATTTTCTTGTCTGCTTTTCATTAAAACCAAGAGCAGACATCGACTGGATTCTCAACGTGACATGCGAGTTACACTTAGCACCAAGACACCAAGATTTTATGTCATCATAAACGGAAAACAGCATCAAAGTCCCTAAGTTTGTTGCTCAACTATAATCATTTTCAGCACACCATGCATAGTACAAAACATATTGCCGTAATTTTATATTTTTGCTAATACGAAAGTAGTCTGGATCTTTGTAATGCATTATTTTCTTGTTAGTTATGTGAATAAAGATTAAAGAAACACAACGGTTTTGTTATTTACACCTAAGATCAATATTGTTTTTCATCAATTCTGAAAGTTGATGCGAGAACTGGTTGGTGATTTGAAAGGGGTGCGAACAAATAAAAAGGTCAAGAATCACTGCCTTAAGAGAATAAGATGGCGATTGGGCTTGACATTTATTTAATGGATTTATAGAAAAACGGTAATAATTCACAATTAAGCTGTGTGATACCATAATGTTGGCAGTAGAAATTTACATTACTTTTTTAGATATATGCCAACTTGAATTGTTTTCATGAAGCCGCAAATACTTAAAAAGACGTTATTTATAGTTTGTCTATTAAGTTTAACAGAATAGTGGATTCATATAGTTGACGAATGGACGTGACTGTGATTGAAAAATATACATACAATATCCCTATTTTGTTAGTATTTTTGCATTAATTCCTGAACACCAACAAAGCCATTTTTATCTTATTTGCAATGTAAACTTGTGATAAAGTAATTTTAAATGCGTTTTGATAATGAACTCAACAGCAAAGAATTTATATTATATGTACAGGATGCTCCCTAAAAACAAGAAATCTTAGGTTTACTATATGGTGAAAAAGAATTAACTATCATAAAAAACATAACTTTTTTAGTTTGAACACATCAAACATGTGTTTTTTGTTTTTTTGTTTTTTAAGCTACTAAATGTCTATGCTTTTGTTTCAGATAACTGCAACAAAAATTCCAACAATTAAACAGTACCAAATTTCCTGTTTTTGTGGGGCACCCTATAGAAATGAACTATTCTGATATTAATATCTGTATTAATTCAAAGAAGTGTCTGTAAGGTAATCGGGCCTGACATTTTTTAAATCGGTATCACCCTATGTAAGGTAGTAAAGCCACTAAGACGCAAGGGGTTACAGAGTGTGGAAGAATTAAGAACAGAAACATTAATAATGAGCTGGAACAGGAAAGAGTAATCAGGAGGACAGTAGATAGCGATTGACATTGTATTTGAATTTTTAGAGATTAAAGTTGGCTGGAAACCATGGAACCGAAGGGAGTTTCACAAGGAAGGCAGTAAAGTCACTAAGATACAAGGGTTTACAGGTTATGGGAGGATTAGGAACAGAAACATTAATAATGAGCTGGGACAGGAAAGATTAATAAGGATGGCAGAAGACAGCGATTGACATTGCATTTAAATTTTGAGAGATTAAACTTGGCTGAAATGCATTGAGCCAAAGAAAGTTCCACAAGCGAGAAGTGCGAGAAAAGAAAAGACTTGCTATATGTCACTTTCTCACCGTCGTGAAGTGGTTTCTCACTGTCAATTTTAAAAATATTTCCATGGCAATTGGTTTGATGAGCTCTTCTCCTTAGTGTCTTGACTGCATGAATTGAAGTGTGCTACTTGATTGGCAACTAGGTCTCACCGTTTTTCTGTTGAACTAGCTAGATGCAAACGCCTGTTCTATTCTTATGGTTTATTTTCTCACACTTCTAGCCTGTGGAATTCCCTTCCGATTTCTTGCTTTCATGCCACCAACAATTTTCAAGAAATTTAAATGTAACATCAATCACCATTATCTGTCTTTCTGAATCCTATTCCTTTATTGTCCTTTTCCTTCTCTTTCAGTTTATGTAGCCCCTTGCCTCCTAGTGTTACTATCACCTTGTTTGGGGTGGAATGGAAACCAATAAACATTAACTTAGCAATCCATCGCCGGGTTTTAGTGAACCTTGTTTTATTTTTTGTTACTTTATAGAGTAACGTATTCTTACAAATATGGTGCTATGGTTCATTGTTTTTGTCCTATTTAATTCTTAATTAATCAATCTCAATGTTTTAGAGATATGTAGATGTAATTAATTAACTTTGATATTAATAATTAGCGTTAAAATTAAACAAAATAAAATAATATATTTATTATCGTTATCACATTAGTTTGTGAACAGAGCCTTTGCGTTTTACGCAATATATTGACACCTTACGACATTATTCTTCTTCAAAAGCATGTATAATGTGATTGCACGTACTTTTCTATTGAAAGGAGAATGAAAGTATCAGACGATAAACTACTGCATTTCTCTCTCTCTCTCTTTTTTTCTTTATTTCTCCTTCTCTCTCTTTTACTGGTTAGAGAATGACTTGGCCTGGCTGAAAGTCTAGCGATAGGAAAACTGAGGTATGCGTGGGTTTTGAAAATTCTGTTGACACCATTCCATCACAGATTTCAACATTGACTTCTGAGACCTCAAAGATCTTTCAGAAGTGGTGTCTAAAATTCCACGACCGACCTGAAAGTAACGTTGCGTCGTTTTCGTCCAGACAATTCTTTTTCTTGTTCTTTGATAGTGAATTCAGTTTTTTTTAATTTATTTTTTTTTATTATTCTTTAATGTGCACAGTGTTTTCTTTCTCGCTTATGGCTTTCCACACCTCTTTCTTTGTTTGGATATGCTTTTTTTTTTTCTTTTCTATCCATATGAATTTCTTTCTCTCCTCGTCCTTCTCTCGCTCTCTCTCCCACTAATTACTGTTTTTATTTCTGTTCTCTCGACATGCAATATTCGTTTCTTTTTTGTTTTTTTCATTTTTTTTATTCATCTCCATCTCTTTATTTATGCTTATTTCTCTGTTTTCTCTGTTAGAATCTTTTAGTTGCTCTCACTCGATCTGTTTATTTATATTCGTTTTCCTCACTACATAACGATATTTATCTTTCCTTTCTCTCTAGCACTTTCTCCCTTTTGTTATTCTTTCATATGCACATTCTCCCTTCTCATCGTTGCTTTTTCTCCTTTTTTCTTCTTCGTATGCATCTGTTTCCATTTACTGCGTTTTTTCTTCCTTTTTTCATTATGTGATTTTTCTTTCTTTTCTCTTTATATAAAGCTTTCTTTCTTTCTTTCTTTCTTTCTTTCTTCTCATTTGCATCCTACCTCCTTTTCTTTTTTCACTTTCTTTGTTGTTTTTCTTCCGCCATTCCGTTTTCTTTCTTTTTCTCCCTGATTTCTCTTTCTTCTTTCTTTTTTCATTTCGTTCTTTCTTTTTCTTTTCTTTTATTTTTCCTCTCTTTTTGCTTATTCTTTCTTTCCCCTCTATTCGTTTTCTCACTTTTCTTTCTACATTATGCAAGGAACTAATCCTTCCTTCCTTCCTTCCTTCCTTCCTTCCTTCCTTCCTTCCTTCCTTCCTTCCTTCCTTCCTTTGCAGCATAACTCTTGTTTTCTCACGTCGTTTATTGATTTTCTGCCGACATTCTTTTTCTTTCTTCTTTCTATTTCTTTCAACTACCTTTCATTCTTTCTTTTTTTCTTGCTTATTTTACTTCCTTTTTTTCTTTTTGTGTCCTTTTACTTTCTTTTTCTTTTTTTCTCTTTTCTTTATACTTAGTTTTTTTTCTTCTTCCTACTGGCATCATATTTGTTTGTTTCTTTTTTCTTTCTTTTCATTTGCCCTATCTTTCTATTTTTGCTCTTTCATTTCCTCTTTCTCTTTATTTCTCTCTTTTAAAATTTAACTAAAAAATGACACTAACTTCTACTTCCTTATATATTCAATTGCAGTCATCATAAAAAAGCATTGAAACTAATCCAGTTGAAACAGGACGTCGTGTACGTTTTTCCAAAAATTGCGTTTGTGTCAGCAACTTGGCCAAGTCAGCCAATATTCTTAACCTTAGGCAAGTCTTTTATGTCTTGCCTCTTATGACAAAATCATCATCAGCAGCAATAATAATAATAATAATAATAATAATTAATAATTTCTCCATTATGCTATCTTCTTTACAAGCAAAGCAAGTTCCATCGCTATTCCTATCAAATTCTGCCAATGATATGTAAAATATATTAATGATGTAGTTAAAGCGTTACAGAAACTTGATTTCCACGCTTCGGCACCAAACTCATCAGTTCTCAAAACGTGAACCTCTCTATGTCTCTATCTGCCTCAACCCTCTCTCCCTCTCACCCTCTCTCTCTCTCTCTCTCTCTCTCTCTCTCTCTCTCTCTCTCTCTCTCTCTCTTGCACACAGATGTACATGTGGAAAAAATACTCATATAGCAGCGGGTGCTGAGAGGTTATCATCACGACCCACTTCCCAAAATCTGATTCAATGATCAAACATTATTTTTATTATTATTTATTATTATTTTTTTAATCTCTTCTTGGTTGGAATGAAAACTTTTCATCACCCCCACCCCGTATATAAATATAAAATATATGAAGTAGAAAGATTATAGTGAATCAACTGCTATGTTTGCAGCTAAGAAATTTGTCTCCCCGGTGTTGTGCTAGACAATTTTTCTCGCCAAAATTTATCATATTTTTAAGTCTACCTTTCGTCCTTGCTTTGAATATCGTTGCCACATCTGATCAGGTGCTCTTGCTATATATTTAGAAATTCTTGATAAAATCCAAAGTAGAATCTGAAATTTTATTGGTCCTGACCTGGCAATTCACCTTCAGTCACTTTCCCACTGCTGTAATGTTGCTACCCTATGCCTTTTCTATAAACACTTTCATGGTAATAGTTCTGAAGAAACGTCTTCTAATGGTACCTTGGCTTTATGAATTTAAACGCAGTACTAGACTGGTCGCAAGGCCTTATCAGTTTACAGATGAATTGGGTAAATTTAACCATAAGGTCTATGCTAATGATTTCTTCTATCGCACTTCTTGCTTGTGGAACTCTCGCGGATTCTTGCTTCCCAGTCAACTTTGATCTTCAAAAACTTAAATGGAATGTCGATCGTTATTTACTGTCTTTTTTAATTCTTGTTCTTTTAATATTTTCTCTTAATAGTGTTTGTTTTCTCATATTTTCTAACAGTCAGAAAGGTCTTTGCGTCTTATGGCGGTAGAAAAGTGACATAAGCTAAAATGCCAGCTCAGGACCAATAACCTTCTTTTGGGGATTTTTATCACGAATGTCTAAATCTAAAACAGGAGCACCAGACTAAATAGAGTTGCAATATTCAAAACAAAAAAGCGAATGATAGATACGTAAGACAGATTCTGGCAAGAAAAATGAACCAACTTTCCAAGCAGCAGAGGTCAAAGAAAAACATTAGTCAGAGAAGGTGCAATATGCTACTTTCCTGTAGGTTAGCATCAGCCATGCTGATGGCAGTCAAAATGGGTTCCCTCACACAATTAAAAGAATGCAGTTTCGTTTCGAATACGTTAAAATTAACAAGCCATTATTTACTCCAGTTAGTTCATCTTCATCCAAGTCCCATATTTTCCAGCAAAAGATTTTTTGGCATTATTTCTCTTCCTAACATGCAAATTACAAATTGGAGTTACCAAAACCAAATTACAACTTAAATATTTGGGAAGCGTTTTAACAGAAAACCAGACGGAGCATTGGGATCGCGAAAGATGCCTTCGAAAAGCTAAGAAAACAAAAAGAGTACTGAAATATTGCATAATGCAAGTCTTCTTATATAGCAGCCATAGCTGGACAATATCTTAACTGATGAAGAGGAGAAGAGACCGAACATGTAAGAAATGACGAAGTTCTAAAGACAATGGGAAAAAAAATTGAAGGCAATAAGGACAGATGAAAACAAGCTGTCTGGGGAACCTGAGTAAATAGATGGCGGTGCAGAATTTGGGAGAGATATCAAAAAGTTCATATTTATTGAGCTAGAAAAGACAGAATGTTGCAGCCAGTCATGATTGCCAAAGTCGTGAAGGGACGGAGCAAATGGAAGAAGAACATGAAAATGTCGAATTTTCCTCCTGACACAATTTGCAATATATATATATATATATATATATATATATATATATATATATATATATATATATATACCCTGAGGATACGTTTAGGTGAAACATAGTTAGATTTTCCTGGCTCCTTAGGATTATCTTATCTTAGGTTTGCTTCACCTAATGTATTGAACACTTTGCGTAGTTGTTTTTTACTCGTTTTTTTGGGGTGGGGGTCTTTAGACTTGGAGCTTAAACACTGAATGATTGTTTTCACCTTTGCTTTAATGTTCTTGGTTCTTTTTTTATTATTCCCCATTTTTCCACGGGTGCCGATTTGTTCTACTGCAAGTTGAGCTATCCGAGTTTTTTTTCAAACGAATACCACCATATATATATATATATATATATATATATATATATATATATATATATATATATATATATAAAGCTTAGGATCAACTTAAAAAAAAATATTCAAATGTTGGACAATTTTTGTCTTTATTTTCAATAGAAATTAAAGCAAACATTCTAACATTAGAACGGCTCATGATCAGACATAATAATCATTCACTGTCTGTTTTATATATATATATATATATATATATATATATATATATATATATATATATATATAAAAATGGGTGGAACGTAATTCAACAAACGTCGCTTATAATTATACATCGAGAGAAATGCTGTTGGTTAAACGTCTTTGCATCTTCAGTGTTTCTCTGAGCAAATAATCATAACTCAAAAGTTGTGTTGACTGTATTATCCTTCAAACTTAAAACTCCTTCGACACCTGGCCATGATGCTCCTCCATTACTATTTCTCATGAAGAGCGATACGCATTGTATTAGTCGCTAGGGGACATGTCCAACTGGTTATGGTCAGGCAACTGATGAGCAAATCCGTGCTAATGAACGAGTGGCTCATCTTAATTCAAACACGAATTACCTGGAAGCATTCAAGCTTATTAATACACGTACATGTTAACAATTCAATTAAGATTAAATCCATGGGAGCCATGGATGGTAGAGCATCAGGAAATATTATTATTATTATTATTATTATTATTATTTTACAATGTGTTTATGGTTAGAGCAATCATATCATTATCACTTAATTGATACACAAACGCATATATATATATATATATATATATATATATATATATATATATATAAATATTTGTGTGTGTGTGTATATATATATATATGTACAAGGTAACCAAAAAGAGTTCTGTCCGTTTTTAATGGAAAAAAACAAAAGGCTTTACAGTATGTGTAACTTATATTTAGTCTTCGAAGTAATCGCCATCAGCATCCAGCACCTTCTGCCAACGTGTCTCCAGCAGTTCAATGCCCTTGCGGTAGAACACGGGGAGTTTTGACGCAAAGAAGTCCGCTTCATTGGTGAAGGATTTCCCACGAAGATGATTATCCAGGGAGTGGAAGAGGTAGTAATCGGATGGCGCAAGGTCAGGTGAATAAGGTGGATGGCACAAAGTCTCCCACTCAAGTTGCTGTATGGTATCCCTGACCACTCGCGCGACATGCGGCCTGGCGTTGTCACGGAGGAAAAGCACACCTTTGCGATTCACCAGTGCTGGCTCCTTCTGGCGCAATGCTTGTTGCACACGTTTCAATTGCTGCGAGTATAGGCCTCCAGTGACCGTTTGGCCCGTTGGTAGCAGTTCATAATGAACCACTTGACGACCTGTCCACCAGACACAAAGCATAACCTTGCGTGGTTGCATAGGCGGTCTTGAGGTGTAAGGGACAGCATCCTGAGGAGACACCCAATGTCTGGAACGGTTGGGAGTTTCGTACAGAACCCACTTTTCATCACTGGTAAGCACTCGATTGAATAAGGATGCGTTACGGTGGCGAGAAAGCAGCGATACGCAGGCTGCCACTTGTTGTCCCTTGTGGACCTCCAACAGCGTTTGCGGAACCCGCTGGCTCAGCTTGTACGTCTTACCTAGGCGGTGCAGGTGAAGTCTAACTGTTTCATCGGTAACGTTAAACTGTCTTGCAAGTTCACCACACGTTAGACTACTGTCTTCTTCAATGGCCGCCTTCAGGACTCCGTCATTCAAGACCTCTGGTTGTCCACTGCGAGGCTCATCATGGAGAGACAAATCTCCCGACTTGAATTTTCGAAACCAACGCCTTGCAGTACGTTCATCCATAGCACTATCTCCAAACGTTTGACATATGCGGCGACTTGATGCAGCTGCTGATAAGCCCACTTTGAAGTCGTAAAGCAAACAGCCCCGAACGAGATCTCTAGACACTTCCATCTTTCTCACAGCTGTCTGGCTTATAACTGATGGCCGGGCACGGTGTGCGTGTTTTTTTATAACATCTGATGTTCCTACTTCCGGCTGTCCGAATTTGAAAACAATTGCTACACGCATTTCGTATATATTTCAACTTCATTCAATGACTAATCAAAAAACGGACAGAACTTTTTTGGTTACCTTTATATATATATATATATATATATATATATATATATATATATATATATATATATACAGCACATCGGTTTCTGATGATGACTGCGAAAGTCGAAAGTCCTTCAACAAAAATAAAATATGAACGTTGAACTGTTTATCCACAAATTCGGGTACAATACTCAACACTTTATCCGAAAATTTGAAAAATCAAGCAATTTTTACTACTCATCCACTCTCAGGTAATTAAAGTTCAAATGGCTTAACCTTCGACTGACTTAAAAGTTTGTTTAATTCGCTTTCTGACCAAGGGACTCGATTTCGAATCTTACCATGCCAGCAATGTGATTTTTAAGTTATCGGCCCGTGCAGGCGATCACAGCGTATGAGATATTTGGAAAGTGCCTGTAGACCATACAAATTATCGTGACCAAGAACTTGAACCTACTGGCCTTGTTCCCACTGTTGATGACACAAGATATTTCGCTCTCTCCTAGAAATTGTAACTAAGACATAGTTGCAGTATAAACCACAGAGGGTCTATGTGGGTGTTAAACAAGTACAAATGAATCTGAGCAGGCTAGTAGACAGGAATAGACTTCTCGAAATGTTTCATATCTGCTCAGTTTCATACCAAACGTAAACAAAGCAATTTTCTGAAGAACTAATGGGCTTTTATTTATTAATCAGATAGGGTTTATCAATTTCAACGTTATTTTTAGTAATGAAATAAATAAAAAATCTTTAGAAAATTGCTTCGTTTACGTTTGGATACGAAGCTGAACAGATATAAAAAATTTCAAGAAGTCTTTGACGAAGAGATTTTCACTTAGATGTATCCTTGCCTGATCGGCTAAGTTCTCTGTAGCTCAGTCAGTTAAAGTAAATCTGATATACATACATACATGCATTTATATATATATATATATATATATATATATATATATATATATTTTATGAAAAACTAGCTAATCCGTATGGGTAGACCCAAGGAGGATAAAATCCAGAGAGCTCAATGTAAATCCAGAGCAAATAATTTAAATAAAAACAGACCACTTTAAGGTTCCATGTAATAAATTATTTCACCACAGCCCTTTTAAAGGACTGCGGATCATCCAAATGTTGAAACGAAAAATGAAAATAAATTTACACATTTTTGACGGGCCGTATTAAGCATATGTAAATTATATATATATATATATATATATATATATAGATAGATAGATAGATAGATAGATAGAGAAAAGAAAAGTTCAAGTGCCTTATCTGGTAGACATACTCAAAATTTTCCTGTCGAAAAGTTCATGCTATATATAAAAACTAAACTAATGCTATCACGACTTTAGCGTTCACTCTTTCATATATATATATATATATATATATATATATATATATATATATATATATATATATATATATATATATATATATATATATAAATGTTTATATGTGTATGTGTATGAGTTTGTGTGTGTGTCTGCGTGTGTCTACAAAGGACATTTATACTTAGAATCAGAAAAAGAGAGTTGAAATTTTGAAATTCAGGTATACATCATGAAGAAGAAAGGCTTGGAAAATTTAACACACACAAGATATATTGAAGAAAGTAGGTCAGAGAGAAACAGTAAGTAAACTACCGAGTGAATGTGAGTGAATGGATGGCAGAGCAAGAACAAAGATGGAATAAGGAGACAAAAGACGGGTGGTTGCGGAGAGCGATGATCTCCCATATCCTGAAGGGAAGGTGTAGCACATAAGATAAGAAGAAATATATATGACATATAAATGTCTTGTAAATTTCCTATTTTGCCATATATATATATATATGAGAGATGAGAGAGAGAGAGAGAGAGAGAGAGAGGGAGAGAGAGAGAAAAAATTCTGTATTTGGCCAGCAATCCTACATCTTGCAAGTTTTTGGAAGCATTATTAATACAGTGTAACCCGGATATAAGAGACCCGGATATAAGAGAGATTTTTTCTGGACCCAAGTTAGAGCTTGTGTTAATGTATATAAATTAGACCAAACCCGGATATAAGAGAAATCCGGATATAAGAGACTTCTTCTCCGGTCCCGACAACTCTCTTATATCCGGGTTACACTGTAAAAATAAAAACCAACACCCAACAATATCAACTATGAACAATATGCTGGCCGTGTTTGGAAAGTAAAAAAATCCTCTAACTCTAGATACATACATAAAAAAATTCATATATTCAGTTAAAATTAAAATAAAATACATTACTGATAATATCTAAAAGTATAGCCAAATGCCCTTGGAAAATAATAACAATTTATATATAATTTATGTCCTGAAAAGAATAAAATTATACGAACACGTGAAACTATATAAAAATAATCAACCATCACACCTTTTCAGCTGTTTCCAACGAAATATATATATATATATATATATATATATATATATATATATACACACACACAAAAATACAGAAGGAAAAATTGTCTTTACCAACGCGTTTCGTTCCCTGAGAAACTTTATCAAGGTAAATGGAGAAATTTTATTTATTTTGTAAGTTGCATTGATACGCAGAAGAAAAATGGAGGAAAATATCATTAAGCTTTCAAATTTTAGATTTTTTTTTATTTATATTGTCTTCACAGATATATATATATATATATATATATATATATATATATATATATATATATATATATGATAAAATGTATACTTATCTCTACACACCGATTCTGAAATGCATTTATCAATAAACAAATTTTTATTATTTGCTTTCATATATAATTTTTTCTGAAGTTATAACAGAAAATTATTTGAATTTCTTTCTCTTAAAAGACGTTAGTTTATGAGGTAATCTTATTTGAATTTATTTAGAATATATATTTATAAGGCGAGTTATATGCGTAGCGAATAATTTCTGTTTTGGCTACGGATGAATGAAATTTGTTTCTAAATAAATGTTTAATCTAGCGAAGGGATTTCGCTATTTATAGCTATAATATATCATTGTGAATTTGGACAGCAATCACCCTTTTATACAAGATTCATTAAAGTGTTTTTATCGATCCGTTTAGGTGAAAGCTAGGTAGGTTTACCTGAGTCTTTTAGCTTATATTAGGTTTGCTCTACTTCATGTATTGAACACTTTACTGAGTTACTTTTACTCGCTTTGGATGTTTTTTTTTTTTTTCTTTGAACTCTGAGCTTGAATTCTGGACGATTGTTTTCGCCTCAATTTCATGTTGTTAGTTCTTTCTTTTTTTATTCCTCATTTTTCCTTGGGTATTGGTTTGTTCAACTACATACCGAAATACCTAAGGTTTTTCCAAGCAAGTATCACTATTTATATAATATATATATATGGCATAATAAGCAAGAAATTTTATATTATAGGCCATGATAGATTTAAAATAAAAATAAACACACACACACCAGTCGACCGGTTTCGTCCCCTCTCATCAGAACTGTTAACGGGGAACACAAATTATGAAGAGAAAAAAAAGAAAAAAGTCCGTCATGGATGACGTGAATGAAAGGACATGGAAAGAAAATAAAATATATGATTATAAAATTGTACCAACAAAGATGCTAGAAGCGCAGCACAGCAAGCCCAAACAAACAATCTCTTTGTTTACAAAAGAGCAGGTCACCTGGACCTGATGTACAGCGTCTCCAACACCTTAAGATGGAATAATATATATATATATATATATATATATATATATATATATATATATGTTTCTGTGTGACTATATATATATATATATATATATATATATATATATTAAAGACAACTGAACTGACAAGATATTCCAATTAAGCTTTTTATTGAATTTTTCTAGCGTTCGTATAAATGTTTACTTATCTGGAGATAAAGATTGTAGAAATTGGACAAACCTCTTATATATCCGGCTGATTTCGGCTATTCTATTATCAGGTATGATTTTTTTTTCTATTTTTAACACAATATGCATATTCTATATATGTGTATCTATAATGATGGGAATGTCTTTTTTTTTCAACACAGCACTTTAATAATGGTTAATAGAATAGCGCTCGGTTATATAGAACATTTGGGAAGGTTTTGTACAATTTAGGTCCAGAAAAGAAAACAGTTATACGGACACAGGAAAAACTGTGTAAAAAATTTAATTGCAGTACCTTATCAATAAACTTTAATGAAACTTATATATATATATATATATATATATATACAAAAAGTAGATTAGTAAAGTAAATGATTAATTTTACTAATCTACTTTTTGTATGAATGATTCATTGTAGTATAAATAGAATTGCACCACATATTTTATATGCATGTATGTATGTATGTATATATATATATTCAAACATCTACTACTAAATATAACAGTCAACGAATGTCTATTATGTTTGCTCATGAGCCGTTCCAAGTTTCGTATAGTGGCTTTAATTTCGATAAAGAATAAAGACAAAAACTGTCCAACATTTGGACATTTTCTATTATGCTCTTCCTCAATCTAAGCTTTCGGCTCACATGAGCCATCTTCAGAGTGGTTATATGGTCATTTAAACAAAGATATTCACCATCGAATATGATATTATGTTATGTTGACATAGATGTTTGCTATGCTACGATAACGCTCGCGGAGTAGCAGCGCAGGTCGTAAATTCGTGAATTTACCACATGCGTCTACTATGTCAGCTGTATA
>CAHIKZ030000399.1:775000-792500 GCA_903632075.3 Acanthosepion pharaonis | reverse complement strand
TTCCATGGTAGATATAAAAATAGTTACAAGTGTTTACCTACTGTTGAACCGGTGGCTGGGCATTAAGTCATTTTTCTCTACCACTGTTGAACCGGTGGCTGTTCATTAAGTCATTTTTCTTTGCCACTGTTGAACCGGTGTCTGGGCATTAAGTCATTTTTCTCTACCACTGTTGAACCGGTGGCTGGGCATTAAGTCATTTTTCTTTACCACTGTTGAACCGGTGGCTGGGCATTAAGTCATTTTTCTCTACCACTGTTGAACCGGTGGCCGGGCATTAAATCATTTTTCTTTACCACTGTTGAACCGTTGGCTGGGCATTAAGTCATTTTTCTCTACCACTGTTGAACCGGTGGCTGGGCATTAAGTCATTTTTCTTTACCACTGTTGAACCGGTAGCTGTTCATTAAGTCATTTTTTTCTACCACTGTTGAACCGTTGGCTGGGCATTAAGTCATTTTTCTCTACCACTGTTGAACCGGTGGCTGTTCATTAAATCATTTTTCTTTACCACTGTTGAACCGGTGGCTGGGCATTAAGTCATTTTTCTTTACCACTGTTGAACCGGTGACTGGGCATTGTCATTTTTCTCTACCACTGTTGAACTGGTGGCTGGGCATTAAGTCATTTTTCTCTACCACTGTTGAACCGGTAGCTGTTCATTAAGTCATTTTTCTTTACCACTGTTGAACCGTTGGCTGGGCATTAAGTCATTTTTCTCTACCACTGTTGAACCGGTGGCTGGGCATTAAGTCATTTTTCTTTACCACTGTTGAACCGGTGGCTGGGCATTAAGTCATTTTTCTTTACCACCGGTAAAGCGGCGATCAGGGCTCAAAGGGTTAAAGTAAAAGAAAATAATGTTAGATTAAAAAAACAAAAACAACAAAAATGTTAATTGTGACCATGAGATCCAGGTTCGTATATTTGTCAGGGCGATTTGTCTGCAAGGTGATTTATCAGTCTGGGGAAGTGACCCCAGCGTACGACATATTTAGAAAGTGTCCGAAAATTACACCATGGGTTGATACAAGCTTTGCACGTGAAATCGGTAAGACGGAATTATTCGTCAATGGTTATGCTAAGGCGAACCCCCAAGTCACCGTGGATGATGGCGAGAGCGTACGAGCGCTGTTTAAACTGCTGATCATGACAGATTACGAGTTCTCTCCCAGAAACTGTAAGTAAGGTTCGCTCGTTCTGTGCGTGCTGAACAAAGACAAATGTGTCTGAGCAGCTGTCTGCAACATGATTGGTGGGACACCATAGCAAACTGATGTGCTCGGAAAACGAGAGTACCGGCGATTTTTTTCATATATATATATATATATATATATATATATATATCCACAGACAGACTGTTTCACAGCTCATCAGTGTGGCCAGACGTCCGGTTGCCTCTAGCTAAAATCGAAGCCCGACTGAATTGGTATCAGTCGGGGATTCTACCAACTAAGCCGTTGGCGCATGGCAGGGATGAAGATGAATTTAAGCGTATTCATTTCTAGATAAACACACAGTGACTGAGAGAACTCGATTAGATTTACCGAAGAGTCTTGCATTATTAGCCGTAATAGTCACTGTTTACAAACCCACACTTCCTCCCCAGAGAGCTCATCCGAAATAAATTTTTCAGGAGCATATATATTGTCATCCACAGACAAACTGTTTCGCTGTATCACAGCTCATCAGTGTGGCCAGACGTCCGGTTGTTTCTAGCTAGTATCGAAACCCGACTGAATTGGCATCAGTCTGGGATTCTACCACTAAGTCATTTATTTTCTTTTCTTTTCTTTCCATCTCTCACTCTTTCCTTCTCCCCCCTTCTCTTCCCCCAATTTTTTAAAAACATTCTATAAAATTTTTCTTTTTTTCCTTTTTAATATTATTTATTTTTTTTTCCTTTCGTCTGGATAAATTCATTCCATTTATTAAAAGACCTTCGGTCTGAAGAGACGAATATTTTCATATTCATGAAATAAATTATAACCGAATAGATTTTTAAGAGTCGTCTGTAATCATTTTTATATTTCTCTGCTACTTACATTGAGCTCTCTTTGGATCAATGTCCTCCTCGGAATTATCCATGCTAATTATCAATTGATATTATATATATATACATATATATATATATATATATATATATATATATATATATTAAAGAGAACCCAAAAACGTTGATAAAACCAACAGTAAAACACTTACACTTAGTCTCGAATAAAAACGACAATACTGAAAAAAAGAAAGCGATAAAAAGGCCTAAAGTCATAATTACCTATTCAGTAAAGTGCTAGAAGCCTAGATTGCCTTGACCAAGCAAAAATGCTTAACAACGTTAAATCCTATGAAAGGATTGCCCTAGTCGTAACTCAAGTTTCATGCTTACGCGATATATATAATGCAAACTCAATCCTACTTGGCAAACATCAACAATGATAATGTGCAATACACCGAAGAGCTTATAAAACGTAAGGTAAATATAGAATAAAAAATAAAAGTTTTTAGTTTTAACCTCAAAAATGAAGCAACGTCAGGTCAGGTTAAATCTTTATCGTATGTCGCTCGTCGTTTGCGGCTTAAATATAGCGAACTGACTCTTTGTTTTTTTTTCTTTTGTTGGCGCAGATATGAGTATTATCTGTGTTTCATATAAGCTCTTAATTTTTTTTCTTTGCATACAAACATGGCATCATTATTTCTGGTCTCTTATTCAATTAAAGCTTGAACCAAGAGCGACATACGATAATGTTTGTCCTGGCCTGACGATCCTACACTTTTGAAAGTGAAACTTAAGTTACCTTGGTTTTATTCTGTATTCTTTTGTCTAACGTTAATATATATATATATATATATATATATATATATATATATATATATATATATAATGAAAAGGCTTAAACACTAATATTCCATGGTCATAATTTATTCCATTGGAATCGTAAATACGATCCAATTCATCAGACCTACAAATTCAAAAAGAAAACAGAAAAAACAACTTAGAGAGAGTGTAAATATGAGAGTGTTGAACGAATGTTAGAGCTATAGAGAGGGGTAACAGACGAGAGAAGGTGGGGGTATTAAAATTTAACAGAGAGTTTTAGAGAGGGGAGTCAAAGACGGCTTAATTGAGAGAAATATGAATGTTGTCGCATGTCTAATACATTAAAGATGTAACCGGAAAGGATACATTTTGTCGTAACATACACACACAATATTGCTCATTACCATAATATATTTACCACTAATATTATATATATATATAAGCCTGACATCTTAGAACACCCTGCGACCAGAATAATTAACCCTACCCGACCCGACATAGGAAAGATCAGCAAAAAGATCCTGGAAAAAATTACCTACCAAATAAAAAAACAACTGGAATTAAAACTATGGATCAATACCAAAGATGTTATCAATTGGTTTAACTATATTGATGATAAACGGAATTGCACCCTTATACAGTTCGATATCGTGGACTACTACCCATCAATTTCGAAGGATTTATTTATGACTGCCCTGGACTTCGCTGCTGTGTATTCGAACCTAACAAAGGATGAAATGGATATAATCCTCAGCGCAAAAGAAATCGGTCCCCGTTCACAATGGGGACCAATGGATAAAAAACAATAACGACCTGTTTGACATCACTATGGGATCGTTAGACTCTGCAGAGTCTTCTGACCTTGTTGGTCTCCTAATACTGTACAATTTAACGGCACACCGCGAAATTGATATTAAGGACATCGGGCTGTATAGAGATGACGGGCTCATGGTGGTGAGGAGTTCTACTAGTTTTAAGATTGAAAAAATCAGAAAAATTATATTTAGTGAATTTAAGAAACTAAACTTAAAGGTAACTGTCTCTTCTAATTTGAAAAGGGTCAACTTCCTCGACGTAACTCTAGACTTACCAGACAATACATACCAACCTTATAGAAAACCAAATGCTAACCCTTTATACATACACCCGAAGTCAAACCATCCTCCATCCATAGCTAAACATATACCCTCAGCAATAGAAAATAGAATTAGCCTTAACTCCGCAAACAGGGAAATATTCCAAAAACATAATAACTTCTATAACACTGCCCTAAAAAATAGTGGTTATAAAAATGCTAACATTAACTACAGAGAAAATTGCACTGGAAATGGGAAAAAAAAAACAGGAAAAGAAATATCATATGGTACACCCCTCCGTTCAACCAAAGGGTTAGTACTAAACTAGGACAGAAGTTCTTAGCTCTAATTAATAAACACTTCCCCACCAATAGTAAGCTTAGTAATATATTCAATAAGAACACCCTAAAATTGAGCTACAGCTGCTCTGATAATCTTGAACGCATAATAAAAAAACACAATAATAAGATGTTGAACAAACCCCCATGCCAAAAGTAGTAATAAAAACTCTACACTTAAATCAGATGATAATAGGGGAAAATTATGTAACTGTAGAAACCCCGAAGACTGCCCATTAGAAAATAAATGTTGTATTAATTCTGTGGTATACCAATGCACTATTTCATCCACAGAGAGCCCTAGCACTAATATGATATACATTGGGTCCACGAAGAATAATTTTAAAGATAGATGGAGACAGCATAAGTGCTCCTTTAATAATATAAACAAAAGAAACCAGACTTCACTATCAAAATATTTTTGGCACTTGAAGGAAACAAATAAGACACCAAAAGTTAAATGGAAGATTATTGACAAGGCTAGAATATGTAAAGCTTGGGACGACCCATGCCCTTTGTGCCTCCATGAAAAATTGCTCATTATTAAACTTCTTAATAATAATAATCTATTAAATAATAGACACGAGATAACGGTTTTTTGTAGGCATCATCAGATTTTTGGTTTGAAATAAAAAAAAAAAAATTTATATAACTTGTTTAACAAATAACCCAATCACCAGATTCATAGTAGAAATTATTAACTACAAACTTGCATACAACATAACACCCTTCATAATCCATAGCCCAAATTAGTAGTTTAAATACCTTACATAAATAGATAACCCTTTATGAAGTCGTCAAAAAACAAACGTTACGAAAGTTTTTCTTTTTATATGCACAATTCCCTTTCATAATAAAATAAAATAAAATAAATAAATAAATCTCCATAGACAAGCCAACTTGACGAAAGCTTAATACATCTTCGTTTCATTTTTGACACCCCCACCTTTCCCCGACTTGACACCTTGAAAGTATCTCTATACCGCTACTCATCATTAACACCCTACACTCGCCTACCCATTTTAGACAATTCGCCCTAGCTGTTACCATGGTGACTTTGATTTCAATTTTTAAAACAAGTAAATTTCAGATATACGTTATTCCAACAAAAATTTCGCTTGAAGATGGAACGGAGCCCTTTTTAATTTCAACTCAATTTAATTTAAAGGATTATATTGAAGTTTTCGGCTCTTGTTTTGAAACATGAGACCTCTTATGTAGCGATTTGGAATCATATTTTTAAATAAATAATTATATATATATATATATATATATATATATATATATATATATATTCATGTGTGTATGGGGTTAGATGGGAAAATTGTCGCCATTTTAGATTTTTAATTTCGTGCATTCACGTTGTTTGTTTTTGAATTTGTCGACTGTAAAGTATAGTAGGGTCAGTTGGGCAGTTGTAAGAAAATGAACAACATGAAGCAATTCAATCATCCAGAAATTTCCAAACAGCATACTGTACTGCTTGACATTCGCGCCAGAAGCTCCATTAAGAAAATTTCAGAGTGTTTTGGTGTTAATCTGAAGACAGTACAGAGTATTTGGAAAAAGTTGGATGAGTCTAATGGTGATTACGAAGGTGTTTGAAGTGATCACTAGTGATGGAGACGTTATGCCTCCATTAATCTTCTCACAGAGCTACAGACTCAATTCGGAGGCCTACATACGGGTCAAGAGTGCGGCTGCTGGAAGACCCTATGACTGGGGACTGAACTCTGCACAATGCTACACAGGCAGGAGAGCCCAGTCATGGCAGTCAGATAATTTCTGCGACCACATCACCTCTTATATCTGGCCACCTAACTCCCCAGACTGCAACCCCCTTGATTATTACGCATGGGTGCAGTTGTGCGAGAGCCAACAAAACTCCTTGTAACACCAAAGATTAGCCGAAGAAAAGAATTATGAAAGCATTCACCAATTTAAACAAGGAGACCGTCTAGAAGAGCTGCAGGAGATTCCGAAGTCGTTTGGAGGCCATGGTTAAAGACAATGGTGATTTTATTGAATAAATGTACTCTTTGGAATTTCAAGATATTTTTGTGTAATTTTGGTAAATATATCTGTTAAAATGAGATGCCATTGTTATTTTCATTTTGTGTAATTTAGACGACAATTTATCTATCAGACCATATATATATATTGGAGCGGGATGCGGTCGAATTTTAAAAATAAAACATTGCCCACTCGGAATTAACTCTGCTACTAGAATTCACAAACAAAACATCTCACACAGTCAAAACATGAAAAGAAACTTACAGCCCCAAACCTAAACTCCCTTGAAAATCTCTGAAAAAGTCGTTGAAAGCTCTTGGGACAATAGACGATGCGGACAATTTTGTATACTCTCATAAACGGAAAAAATATAAGAAAGATGAAAAAAACTAAATAAAAAATTAATAAAATTTTCCTTGTCCGTCATGTTTAACGAAAACATGTTTAAAAGAAAACTTGCTGCCCAAATATACATTAATCATATACATATATATATATATATATATATATATATATATATATATATATATATATTTTTGTGTGTGTGCATATTCTTTTCCTTGTCCGTCATGTTTAACGAAAGATGTTTAAAAGAAAAGTTGCTGCCCAAATATACATTAATCATATATATATATATATATATATATATATATATATATATATATATATATATATATATAAAAAGTGAACATAGAAGTCAACACTTAGAGGCGACAGTCTGTTTCATGCTATATGCAATCGTCAGGCCACATATGCTGTTATTTTTTTCGGCTATTTATATATATACGGGTTAGTGGTGCATTGTGGGTATTCTATTATATATTTTATTTTTTCCGTTTTTCATTTTTTAGGTTACGTAGTAAAAATTTATTTTCATGCCTGCATAAAATAAAAACAAACAAATACACTAATAAAAAATAAATAAATAAAATAAAATAAAATAAAATAAAATAAATACTATGTTGCTTAAAAACCGAAAACCAAAAAGAGAAAAAAAAATATAAAAAATTGACCTAAATTTATCCAAGTAAATAAATAGACAAACCAATCCCAAATTAAAAAAACTGTTCCGCCAAAAAAATAATAGTTAGAATGAACTACAACAACCAACCCCAAAATTGAACAAATAGCTTTAATTAAATTCTCAAACCAAAACAAAACTGTTAAATACGTGATATAAACAAATTTTTACTACGTTAATAAATAAATAAAGAAAGAAAAATAAAAATAAAAAAATAAAAACGAGCAATATAATTTGACCCAAATAAATAAACAAAGCGACTTCCGGTAAAAATAACCGCCATAATAGAATACCCACAATGCACCACTAACCCGTATATATATAAATAGCCGAGAAAAATAACAGCATATGTGGCCTGACGATTGCATATAGCATGAAACAGACTGTCGCCTCTAAGTGTTGACTTCTATGTTCACTTTTATATTTACACACGCTCTATCTCTGATATTGAGCACTTTATCCCATAAATATAGCACACCTTAAGACTATATTTCTTTATATATATATATATATATATATATATATATATATATATATATATTTGTATGTGTGTGTGTGCATATTCTTTCAAAAAATTTTGCAAGGCCAAAAAATGTAACGGCTTATAGTAATATTAAATAATATATTATTGATGAAAAATATGTACAAAATACTTTCTTATCATATGTACGGTTTCACCTAGGGAATTATTTGAATAAGCTTCACCCGCCATCTTGTGACTGGCGATTATTTTTACGTTCAACATCTTTTTTTTCTCTCTCTCTTTTTAGGTAACTTTTTTCTCTCTCTCTCTTCATAAACACATTCGTTTTCTCTCGCGCGCTTTTTAGATATATCCTCAGTCGTCTCTTTCTCGATTCATTCTACTTCTCTCTATATTCCTATCGTTCTCCCTCTTTATTCTCAGTCTCTTACTATATCTCTCTCTCCTCTTAGTTTATTCTCTACCGATCTCTTTTAAACTGATTCCTTCTCTCTCGCGCGCGCAATTTTTAGACGTATCTCTTTATTCTTTTTGTTCTCTTTCTTCCACTCCGTAAATTAATTCTTTTTCTCTTTATCCCAATCTCTTTCTCTCTATCTAAGACTTATTCCCTTCCTCTTTCGCTTTAATTCATCCCTGTCCCCTCTCTCTTTTTAAATTAATTCATTTCTCGACTCTTTGACGCATTCTCTTACTCTCTTTCTTCTTTTCTTCCTCTCTCTTTGGACGTAATCTCTTTTTTTCTGTCTCACTTTAGACTGATTGCCTTTCTCTTTCTTTGAAACTTTCTCTTCCTCTCTCTTTTCTAGGCTCACTTTGGACTCATCCACCATATCTCTTTACATTAATACTCTCTTTGCATCTCGATACCAGACGCAATCTCTCTTCCCCCCCCCTCTTTCTCTCTCTCTCTCTCTGTGTCACGCACACACACACACATACACTCTCGTCTTACGTTTTACTTTCACTTTTCATAAGATTCTGGACCAAAGGAAGTGAACAACATAGTCTTCTACTTTATTTTAATGCTGTTAAATATCTGAAAAATTATTTGGGATATTTTTTTAATCTCGTTCCGAGGAAAATAGAGATCGGGTTTTTGACACCTTGCTGAATTCGCTGAAAATCGTCTTCATTCTCTTGCAAGTCTCATTATCCAACTAGATTACCTATTCCGAAAAGATTGAATGCATTTTAAATTAATAACGGACAATCATTTATTGAATTCATTTACTTTATTAGACGTAGTTACATTATCTTTAATGTTTATTTTTCGACTCTATTCTACAGAGACACCTTGGAGTAATGGATTGAGAACCGAGTTCGCTATATTCCCTTATGGACAAATAACCTTGGGGGATATTTATAAATCCATCTCCCACCCGCCACAATTATGTGCGTCTAGCAGAATTGGGTCATATAGCCTTGAATGGCAACTGGTCTAGAAGAACAGCAACTCGGAATTTAAAACCTCTAACTATGGGCTAAATAGCCTCTCTAACGTGGTGAAAACTGCTATACACCTGATTGACCAGGGAACCTCTCCCCCAATTAGTGAGAAGACCCTGGGTTTTGATGTGCTTAGACGGTTGCAATGAATAGCAATTAAGATACAACTCTACAATTAACCGTCATTTATTCGAGGATCTAAATCTTCATTATGTTCCTTGTTCATTTGCTTGCTTTCGATTAAAATAAATATCTCGTTAAATTCACAAGAAAGAGAAAATTTTAAAATGACGATTGTTCTTTTAATTTCTCGTATAATTAAATCTATTTATTATTTCTTTTAATGACAACAAACAGTGCAATATGTGTAAAGCCATTGCCTGTAAAGATTTATTTAAAATACGTGGGCACCGAGGAGTACTTCCAGCCATGTAAGCCAATAGTTAATATTTAAAAGCAGCAGAGAACTAGCGTCAACTAATGGCTAAATCGATAACATGTCTATTAATAAAATAAGCAAATTAAACAGATTTACAATGAATCATGCTGGCTTGTTTTATTTTAATCTCTCTTCTGCGCTGATCAAAGAATGGCTCGCATACGAGTGATTTCCTTTGTCAGCGTCACTTACACTCCCGCAGACATCTCTTTCTAAGTTAATAATAAATAGAGACAAAATATACAATAGTTATAAAACATCGTATCCTGCATACTGCATGTAATGTCTAAAATCTGCTTTGATGGTCGGAGGACAGGACGGTCGGGTGTTAGATATTGTAAATCAAAGCCGATATTCGTTAAATAGAGCCTAACGCGCCAATGATGATAGCGACAATGGCAGTATCCATATCGCAGAGTACGGAGTTCTGTATACTTATGTCTGTTGAGATATCGCTTTCTTGACAAAATCAGGATCTTCTAGTCACGAAGCATCAACATTCTACCACGCGAACATCAGCCAACTTGAAGTGCAAATATACGAAGCCTAATATACCAATCATTATACTTAATCAGATATGGTCATACCGGGCGCAGACAGCAGAGTCAAATATGCGCAATATATTAGCCGTTTCCCTATAAGGAAACATTTGGCATTCATTGACCGAGCAGCAAGTATTACTTTCGGTCTGAAATTTATGAAAGCTTTCTTTTAAAACAATGTTTTAGGAAAACAGGTTTCACAAGTCCAGTATCTGTTATCGATCTTTCAAGTATTGATGGCGGGAGGCGGGGGTCCTTCCTAACCTTTTATTTGAAGTGGTCTGATTTGATTGTCCCGTGTTGTACAGTTTATAAACCGCTTTGCAGGTTCTTTAAAACCAGAAACTATTTTTTAGATTGTAACAATTTTAAAAAGATAATAATGATTTAGTGCTACAAGTCCTACTAACACTTAGCTGGGGCTAAGAGGTGGATTCATGCATTTCCCAAAGGAATTTGCACGTAAATGAATATAACGAACTCAACTGAAATTGAAACTAGGATTAAAAATTCTAAGCCATTATACAACCCACACATCCAAGCTTACAGCACCGGGTATTCCGAAACGGTCACCCATCTTGGTACTAACCAGACTCGACGTTGTTTAACTTCAGTGATCGTACGAGAACCGGTGTTTGAACGTGACATGGCGGTGCGGTATGTTAACATCTTGCTGATGTCATTATTGTCTCTTCTAGTTACATGCACTATCCATTTTACTTGTTGCTGCTGTTGGAAGTCCTAAAGTGAAGTAGTTTCTGTCATTTGTTCAAGTTATTTGTTTCAGATGCTGTAGCGCCAGTTCATAAAATTCAAAGAAGGTAGACTTTTGACAAGAACCTCAGGCATTACTCATTCAAATCTTTTTTCACCATCGATCTTAGGAAGTTGTTGTATACAGCTGACAGTTTAGATATTTCTGAACGATTTTGGTGCCATGCACGTGAAAATCTCGATCTGTCGAGGTTATTTAAGAACATGACTCGGGTTTGCAGGTAAGGTTTTGATAAAAACAGCACATAACATTAGAGCTGAGCCCCAGTCAAGAATACCTTTAGATCAGGTAACCCAGTTCTCTCCGAGGTCTCCGATTGAGTACATTTCCAAGTATCTTTATGTGATCCCCAAGTCGGCTGGACGGCCTAATCCTTTAAATTCAAATATTTTATATTGAATGAGACATTTACTGATAGTGTAGCACATATTAATTCGCCAATACAAAATACGCACATGCTAATCTTTTTTTTATATGTCGTGTTTCTTCAGGGTGTTAGCGATCATGGCTCTCCACAATTTCCTTTCCTTTGTAGCTCTTCATAAATTTTATGTTTTCTTGTTATCTCTCCTGAACCCTGTCCCTCCATCCATTTATTCAATCTCGCTGGGTAGATTATGCACTTTTTTCTACTGCCTCTCTTGCCTTTAATCTGTTCTGTGGGTATCAAATTTTCCAAGCCTTCTTTTCTCATTAATTGGCCTATAAATTTCAAATATTTCTTTCTGACGTTAAGTATAAGAATGCTTTTTGTTTCCATTTTCTTTAAAACTTCGTTGTTGCTGACATTTTGGATCAATGGTATTCTCAGCATCCTTCTGTAAAACAAAATTTTATTGCTTCAAGTCTCTTCTATGAATTAAGTTATGAGGGCATTTAGCATCAGGATATTTCTACTACTACTACTACTACTACTATTATTATCATTACTTCTTGCTTTCTTGCTTCGCCCATCATTTGGCTATACTTCAGAGCTTGTTGCTCTTCATCAAATCATTTTGACTGGAGACAGTGCGCCTTTCGCAGGATGTTGGCTGTTCCTAGTAATGCCGATTTCTGCAGAGTTGAAACAGATTCCAAGCATTTCCAGGTTACTGCACATTATCCTGAAAATAGAGCCTAACGCGCCAATGATAATAGGGATCATGACAGTATCTACAGCCGACAGTACAGAGTTGTATATATCTGCTGAGTATCTCACCTGCTAAAATATTTCTCGTTCACATGAAAATCATGTTTCCTACTGTGACACTTTATGGTTGCTCCACCTGTAGCCCCTCTAATCAAGCATTTCGTACGCGCAAACATGGTACTACCATTTCTACTGGTACTGCAAAAGGAAATATCGTAAGAAATTGCCAGCGACGTTCAGATCTATTACAGTAATCATACCGAATATTTTAATTTTTGTGATTTTTACTTCATACTCAAGCTTGCTTTTTATATGCAGTAATATGTTCTGCGCTTGCATGTTCATGCTAACTTGCTTTTAGCTTTTTATATACACTAATGTTTTATTCGACTACTTGATGTATAGGGAATAAAAGAATATTATACCCGGAGAAATCATCCCAATTTCAGCGTGGATGTAGTTCGAATACCAGATGGGGGCCGAAGTACTTGTACCATTCCAGAAAGCCCAGCTTATATTGCGGGAAGAACAACTGACTTTTATTTGGACTTTTCAAAGAGATTCCGTCTATTTACAACTTACAAATTCATGAAACACGGATACTTGTACTAACACCCTGTATCAGATAAGCGTCTTTTATTGATTTTATGTTTTTAATCCCATACTCTTTCCATATTCTGTTGTTTTTTGTCATATAAAATTATTTACAAACGTTCATCTTCTATTTTTTTATTCGTCGACACGAACGCATTTTTCTTTTTTTTTTTTTTTTTGTTGTTGAACCTGAGGTTAATATCTCTATATATTACATGCTTTGTAATATTTTGCTAGTTTGCTGTTTGCTTTTTATATACAGTAATATTTTCTGCTCATGCATTGTTTTGTAATGTACCGATAGCTTGTTTTATACATTATATCCTTAAATGAACTAAAACATTTTCTAGTACATACCCAACAGAAATTGGGTTTAATAAACCTGTCATAAATGGTAATTATTAATGTTGCAGTGTGTTCATAACGGAAAAGAAAGCTTTCGTGTTTTTCAAGGTCGCATATTCAGGTTGAGTAAAACATTTTTAATTTGTAATTATATAATTATAACATGTTGCTAAAACGTATTTATTTTAACGATGGTGAGATGAAAGAATAGTTTTAAAACCATCCCCCGGCGCCTAGAACTGTTTCATTATCCGAATTATATGGAATTATCCGCTGATAATTGCATCAGACAAAATCAATAGTTCAATTCACAAACACTCGCATCGTAATATTACTGCAAGACGACGTCATTGGTCTCGTTCGATTAGATGCTTAAAATACACCTTGGTAAGAGAAGGCATACTACCTATCATTATTAGCTGAAAAAAAATTCTTATAATATAGAAATATTTTCTGACTTTAAATAACCTGCAAGAATTTTTGTCGGAAACGAATTAATCAAAAGAAACCACTTCAAATCAAAGGTTAGGAAGGAACATCTTGGAATTTGAAATCAGAGAGCCGAGTTCCAATTCCAGTTGGCATTGTTATATTCACTTACGCGCAAATAACCCTTTTTTAAAAATCTGTATCACCCCATGAAAGACAGTAAAGCCACTAAAACACAAGGGGGTTACAGGGTGTAGAGAAATTAGGAACAAAAACATTAATAATGAGTCAAAAGAGTAATCAGGAGGAAAGTAGATAGCGATTGGCATTGTATTTAAATTTTTGAAGATTAAAATTGGCTGGGAAGCATGGAACCGGAAGGGAGTTCCACAAGCGTGAAGTGTGAGAAAAGAAATTGTTTATGTAAAATTTACCGTTTCGTCTAGACAGCTCAACTGTAAATTGGCGAGATCTTAACGCCAGTATAGTACTGTAATTCATGCAGTCAAGATACTGTAGCGAAGAGCACATTAGAACAATTACCATGAAAATATTTATAGAAAAGGCACAGAGAGGCAACCTTATAATGGTGAGCAAATGATTGAAGCCAAGCCGCCAAATCCAGACCAATATAATCTGGAAATATTTTCTAGCTTTAAATGACATGGTAAATGTTGATAAGCCGGAAAAACCAAATCAATCAATCAATACTGAATGTTCTGAAAGACTGATTAGGTTTATTATCTTACAAAGTGCACTGAGTAGAGGAATGTTTCAAAAGGCGGAGTTTAGGTAACTTTTTCACGAAAACATCATTTTAAAAAAAAATAAAGGCACATTTAAGCAGATTGTACACAAATATATATATTCATAGATATATGGTGTGTAAGCGAGTGACAAACTGAAAAAAAAGAAACGCCTAAGTGACACGTTTCATCCCGAAAAAGAAATCTCTTCGGAACACTAATCAATGACGTCAGTCATATATATAGGGTGGGGAGTAGGAGTGAAGAAATGCAACAAACGCCGATTACAGTTTTGCATTACATGCAGTTTTTTTTTATTTTATTCCTTAACCATCCTTCTCCCCACGTCACACACGCAGACACACGTGCAAGGATTAACGCCACAAGAGACACACACTAACAACATAAGACAAAAACCCCATGAGATCTAGTTGATCAATGAAAAACAAAGAACACAGAACTCAAAATACCGGAACATTCTCTTCCATCATTCATTTCCACAAATTTCTGTTGAAGGCAAAACATGTTAAATTTATAAACATTTCCGATATATATATATATATATATATATATATATGAGATAACGTGATATATTTTTATGTATCAAGAATCTAAATGAACTCTGCTAGACTAAAAAAGAAAGATGAAATTTAAAATTTAAAATTTCCAGTGTCCTTCGTTCATACATATATATAGTCGCACCAGCATAACAAATTTAGTCCGATGAAGTAAATTCTTTCCATATATATATATATATATATATATATATATATATATATTTATATATATATACATTTTGTTTATATAAATACAGATATTTATAATGTTTGTTTATAATAAACAGTATTAAACATTTACCGGCCGGTAAATGTTGTTTAATACTGTTTATTATAAACAGAGCATTGTTAGTGTTAGCGGTATTCAGTAGCAGTTTCATAACTGGATTCTGCATATGTACCACAGAGAAAGGTCATCAAATCATGTGTATGGGTCACTTCCTGGAAAGTTGAGGTCCACCTTAAACAAATTTACGCCATCGGTACTTTCTTCGACACATACTTTCTTTCACCTTCAACCAACTCTTGCAAAGCCAAACAGCGATAAGGAATGAATGACGGGAGCAGATTTTGGTGAAACTGGAAGCTTCTAGTTCTGAACTTGCACTTTGGCGATGAATCTAGACACGAACGCCATCACCATAAAGGAAGCGATCAGCAAAGAAGAAATTTAATTCTTGGATACGAGATAAAGCCGACGACATAAATAAATCATTATTTACAATTGTTTATTTCGGCTTGGAATCCGTAAATTTTCTGGAACTTCGAAGTGACGCGTCGTCTCTCTTTGAATTCAGAACGCAGTAAATTATACAAACGTTTGTTTAACAAGTCAAATTCACGTGAAACTTGATTAACCAATGAATATCTAACAATCAAAAAGTAAAAATATAAGAATTTCTTTCTTCGTTTTCTCCACATCTCATTCTCTGATGATGCTTTAATAAAAGTGAAACATGTTAAATTGATACACGTTTCCTATTTGTTATTTATCTTATTATTTATATATATATGTGTCATACATTATGGAAATGGACAAAGTCCGACAATTATTTAAGATACATATGTGTGTAAAAAAATCCGAAATCAATAAGATATGTATGAAAAAAGACAGAAATATAAAGAAAAAAATGGAAAACCTTTCTTTAGGAAATGTTTTTTCACCTGCGATAACAATTTTTCTAAACAAAAATTGAGTTTGCCTATAGTTTCTCCTTTCAGTCTCTTTTTAGCTTGTTTCTTTTTAGGGTTCGTAAAAAGGTGGCATTTAAAAAAAACATTTTATCGTAAAATACTTTTTATTTCATATACCTAGATGATACTCTATTAATATATTTACATGACAAAGTTTTACCCGACCTTGTAAACAAACTTAACAGGGTTGAAGCCACAACAGATTTTACTTTTGAAACTGAAACTAATATCACATTGCCCTTCCTAGATATGCTGAATAGTATCAATAACAACGTTCAATTAAACGTTTACAGAGACCCTATAAACAAGAATGATCTCACAAACTATTATTCTCACCACTACAGCAGAATAAAATCTAAAACAATTATGGGATTTTATTTAAGAGCACTAAAAATCAGCAGCCACCAATATTTACCTGACGAAGAAATATACATAGAAAACACCCCCACCCACCCAGTATCATTACTATTTCATCCACAATGTTAAGAAAAAGGTATATAAAATCTACAAATAGAAAAAATGACATTAACAACAACAAAACTAACAATAAACCAGAAAAAGTTATGTAATATTGCCTACCAACTTATTATCATCTATTATTCAAAACAATTTATCCAATCTTAACAATGTCAAAATAATTACAATTACATACAAAATTATTATGGATATTATCAGAACCAAAATTGTTCATAAGAAGAGTAATTCTGAAATATGTATATGTAAAATAAACTGTCTCAACTGTTCCTCACGTTATGTTGGGGAAACTTGCAGAAATTGAAAATAAAAAACTTATTTATGAACACAAAATGATCTCCTACATAGCAATTTATCAAATGCATCAGTTATAAATAGAAATAACTTCAACCATAACTCCGATCTCAAGAATGCCACACTTATTAAAAGAGGAAATAACTTACTTAGACGGATGGTTATTGAGAGTGTAACTATCAATTCTTGCCAAAATGTTAACTTACGCCCTGTTTTTTTTCAAATATCTCTTGTAAGAAATAATCATTCCCTAAGACAAGATACATGACCATGAAAAAATATTAAAAGAAATCAGTTAACTCAAGAACTTCCATTGTTTAAAATAAATAAATACATAAATAATTATCAAATTAAAATAAATTATTGAATAATAATTACATTAAAAATGAATACACATAAACAAATAAGAAAATAAAAATTCAACAATAACATTTACTCAGTTTCGTTTATTAGGCATTAAATTACATCACTTAGCATCTTCCATAGTTTAGCTTTACTTACACAGCTTTAAGAATGTTTTAGAATTTTCTTAAATGTAAACATTTTGATAAATTTCACGATATTTTTCCTCGACTTTCCTTCTGCTTATTAAAACATGGTGCGAAATAAAGTCTTTACAAATACTTTATTAGAGGCCCTAAAAGGTAAGAAACACGTTGGTAAAGAAAAGTTTTCCTTTTGTCTTTTTTCATATGTAAACTGCGTCTAGAGATTATATGCAAGTTATGAATTGTATAAAGAGTTGCGTCTTTAATGTTAAAAGTCCTATTATGATCT
>CAHIKZ030000399.1:730000-770000 GCA_903632075.3 Acanthosepion pharaonis | reverse complement strand
CCAATACTCTGCCCATACCAAACAAGCTGACGTAGACAAAACCCATACCCATCAGTGGCAACGTAGTGCAGGGTTGAAAGCGGAAACTGAAGGTTTTATCCTTGCTGCACAGGACCAATGCTTGCTAACTAGGAATTATCAAGCACATATACTAAAATACTGTCTCAGCCCAAAATGCAGATTCTGTGATAAATATCCAGAAACGATTGATCATCTTGTATCAGGTTGCACGATATTGGCACCCATTGAATATAAAACCCGGCATGACAGAGTGGGCCAATATCTGCACTGGAAAATCTGCAACTTCTACGGGAAGAAAACTGAAAGAAACTGGTATGAACACCACCCAGACCCGGTTACGAAGATATTTCCTGTTACAATTCTATGGGACTACACAATACACACTGACAGAACAGTCAAAGCCAGCCGCTTGTTATTAAAGACCACAAACAAAAACGGTGCCTCCTTGTTGATATGGCAGTCCCTGCTGACTGCAATGTATCTTTGAAGATATTCAAAAAGCTGTCAAAATACAAGGACCTTGAAATAGAAATCTCGAAAATGTGGCATATGGGAACATTAACAATCCCTGTTGTAGTTGGAAAAGGACTGTTTGGAAAAGATTGCAGTAGACTAATTGAAGGGATTCCTGGATGTCCATGCCTCAAGGAGATACAAAAAATTGTTCTGCCAAGTACAGACCATACTTTACGAAGCGCTTTATCTATGTAATTTTTTTTGTCAGTGGAAATGTGTAAACGCCAGAAATCAAAGAAAATAAAAATAATAATAATATCATAAAAGAAAAGAAATTCAGGAAGTGTATGCTTACTGACATAGCAACACTATCTGGCAGAATCACCTCCATGAAAATTATTGAGAAATTGTTCAAATACAAGGACCTGGAAATCGAGATTGACAGGATGTGAGGACATGAAGACTGAGATTCTACCAATAGTAATCGGAGCTCTGGGCCTCGTGACAAAAATTTTACTAACATGTCGCAGGTAACATCAGCACAAAGTTGCCCAGAAGATCGCCCTACTAGGAACATCCAATATACTAAGAAAAGTGCTATCAGTTTTTGTGACGTACGGTGGCCGTTAATAATTAAATGTAACTCAAGATTCCAATGTTAAGATAAAACAGTATTTAATTACAATCGTAAATAAATACTTAACAAGAACAAAGAATTAAAAGACAACCAAAGATAATTAACCATTTTAATGAATACTTTTTTAGTAGCGCGGCTCGGCTTAATTTCCGGTAAATCCTGAATCAAAACCCAAATCACCGACGCACAATAATTCACACTAATTCGACTGGATAGTTCCACTCAATAATCACTGCAGTCAGTAACCTGAGACCGCTTTTTATGCACCTGATGAAAAACATATTCATAAGCACAGTTTGTCACACTGCCACCTCGGTGTCGATGGTTACACATTTTCTTCCTATATGACACAATTGAATGGCAATTCTTCTAAGAACAATAGTTTGGACCCGGCTCTACAGAATACAAAGCAAGAAACATAACGCACAATAATAATAATAATAATAATAATAATAATAATAGTAATAATAATAATAATACACACCCTTAAATCTTGGAATGAATGAATGACTGAAGTTTCATTATTCTGCCATTCTCTCTTTTTCCTCTGTCTAAGAAGCATAAGATATATAATGATATTGAAGGATTTATCATTTTAATATTCACGGTCTGAACATTTCAATCGTATGATTTTATCTCTTAGAATGAGTAAATATGTTTTCCTTTTTCCACGAGGGAAAAAACAGCACTTACTACACACAAATACACACACGCGCGCACACACACACACACACACACACACACACACACACACACACATATATATATATATATATATATATATATATATATATATATATATATATGAATTATTTTTGTATATTGGAAGGTTTTAAAGTTAGAATGATATTTTTACATACAATCACGCCAATCTAAATTCTTTTCCTTTTGTTTCCATCATGTTTGTTGTTAAAACGTTTAAACATTCTTGGCAGATCTTCTTTTAGTACAATGTGGGATATTTAATAAGATGATAGAAAGAAAAAAAAATCTAGATGAAATTAGATAGATTACATGCAAAAAATTCTAAATTTAAAACACTTAGCACCTTTGGTTCGTGTGCATGTGCAATCACAACAACGAAACAAACCCAGCCCTGATGAAGTCCTAACGCATGAAACACGTCGTAAATAAATTTTCCAATTTGTCACACATCTTTTCTTTCAAAAACTAATCTTGGTATATCAAATTTTATATATCATTATTCCATATATATATATATATATATATATATATATATATATAAAGCAAGTATAGGATTGGTGTATACGGAATAAATTCCAATAACCAACAAATACTATTCTTAAAAGAGTACTCAATACAGAGTATAGCAAATATAATCATTTATTCGAAATTTATAACATAAAAATGTTATAAAATCACTACAAAATTATCTATTTTGTTTCAAAACTTCTGGTGTCTTATCAAGTGATTATGTTGAATTCAACACCATCATTTGATAAGACATCAGAAGTGTTGAAACAAATGGATATTTTTGTAGTGATTTTATAACATTTTTATGCTATAAATTTCGAATAAATGATCATATATATATATATATATATATATATATATATATATATATATATATATATATATATATAAATTAAGTAGGCAAATATTATTCAAATGCCCATTAAGAAATTGTATTCCTGATCAATCAAAATTTTAAATAATTATATAGGCCACACTACAACATATTTGACACGCAGACTCACAAAAACTTTTTTGACCATAGCTCAATTAAATCTCATTCATGGAGACCTACCGGACACTATTTGTAACATACTTGTTGACAACACAAATATAATAGCATCATCTACATGCAAAAAAGGCTAAAAATAATGGAAGCCTTATTAATAAAAACAAAAACCAACACTTAATAATATTAACTTTGAACATGGACACAATATTTTGACCGTGTTTTGAAAAATGAAAACATTTTATAAAACGTACATATAACAAACTATTTCTTATTTAACAGTTAAAATATTTAATCCTTGAAAATGACTAAATGTATCGCCGAAAGCGCTCGGATAAAAAGAACATTCGGACAGTTTTTATATAATTTATCACCCGAAAAGAAAAAAAATTATTAGATCGCATGAGAAAATGTATAAAAAACTAAATAAAAGCACCTAGTCTGTCGCTTTCAGTGAAATGTACACACACACACACACACACATATATATATATAATAAGCGCAATTTATAACGATGCTTTTTGTCCTCAATAGTAAGCCCTCTCCCCCATGAATATATCAAATTTTAAACAGCACACACACACACACACACACACACACGCATGTGCCCGCGCACATATACAGATGAGGAAAAGAATAGGTATAAGATGAATTGTTTCCGGTTCTTCACACTTCCTAAAATCTGACCCAATATCAGGATTCTTTTTCAATCCGATTTGTTTTCTAGCCGATAACCTTTCAGCACTTTTCTTAAAACATTTGCGGTTGTACCGATAAATGCGAATCATGCTCCTTCTTAGCTGAATTTTGACATGGAATGTTCATTGTATAATGTTCAATTAATGTGATGAATGTTCACCAATAAATAAAGCGCATTGACAAAGTTAATGTGGATAAATATTTTTAATGTAAAATAAATATTTTCTTTTAATTATATTTGAAATATTTTCTTTTGATCATTTGGCTGCGAACATGATGATGTGATTACCTATATATATATATATATATATTTATTAAAGACATTTTTATTTATGTTTAACGTTGTTATTTTATAGATACAAGTATTTAAGCAAATGCTCTGTTTATGATAAACAGTATTAAATAACATTTACCGGCCTGAATGTCCGAGAAATTTTCATAGAAAATATTCGTTCATAGACAGGATTCGAACCTGCATCCTATACGGAACCGTCATATACGCTGACGTGCCTTAACCACTCGGCCACCATGAACCTTATGGTAGACAAGGTCGAATTTACTGTTATAAACTACAATCTTCCATGAATCTCGTACATTCATAACTGTCTGGCGTATCGAATTTTATTTATAAAGAAATAAATTGTTATTTTATAGGACCTCGTCCATAACATTTTTTTGTCCGAACATATATTCGTTCATAGACGTTCATTTGTTTACATTGACGATACGCCCTTATGAGCAGTTTACTGTTATAAACGAATCTCGTACATTCATAACTGTCTTTAATAAATAAATTGGGACCTGTCCATTTCTTAACATATGACGTCATTTGAATTCCTATAGTCTTCGAATCCTGTCTATGAACGAATATTTTCTATGAAAATTTCTCGGACATTCAGGCCGGTAAATGTTATTTAATACTGTTTATCATAAACAGAGCATTTGCTTAAATACTTGTATCTATAAAATAACAACGTTAAACATAAATAAAAATGTCTTTAATAAATAAATTGTCGGACCTCGTCCATTTCTTAACATATATATATATATATATGCATGTTTTTGGATGTCCTCATAAAAATAAATATAATCTGTTTAATTAAGTCATGAATGCTTGTGTCTCAATTGTTCTGAGAATTGAACTATTCTAAGAATGCTAATTAATTAACTATAATGAGCAAAATTCACAGAAGAATTTTCGAAGAAAGAATTCAGAAGGGATTCGAAGAGATACCAGGCAATATGTGATTACGGCCTCGGATGTATTTGCCTTGTTAGCCCCACTAGATACTGTGCTGCAGATACAACACATAGGGTAAGGAATTCGGCCAATTCCGATACAGTCAGCATACTGGCACCCAAATATAGGCCCATCTGCCCTCCGAGAGTTCCTGAAACGAGAACAATGAAAGTAAGATTAGTTCTTGAAAATATTGGTGCCTATTGGTACACTAGTGCCCTCTACACATCTTACGCTGAGTATATTTCTGAGTTACATGGGTTCTTAATTAATCTCTAGTAGTCAAGATAAGCGAAACATCTTATTAGTTGTGTAACAGTTGCCCTGGGAAAATGATTATGTCCAAAATTTCCAATATTTACCGGCAAAAATTTACTCTTACACTTACCTTACAAAATATGTCTTGGCTTTAAATAACTTACAAAAGGTTGATAAACCGTAAAAATAAATCAATCAATGGAAAATCTATCTCTTCTTTATTCAAAAAGAAGTCGAACGTAGTCGGGATCATCGATCCTTTCCTTAGCTGTATTATATGTGTTTCGCCAGGGCTACATGCAGTTTTGAATATAGATTTTTCTTTCCCTTAGACTGGTTGCCCCCCAAGGCTATAGAACTCAGTCTGTCCAACTATTTACCCATAGCTGGGAGTTGGATTCATACCTTTCCTACGGGTATTAGCGCGTAAATGGATGTAATGATCTCGACATCTCGGTTCGACGATTCTTCAGTCAGAGCTGCCATCCATTACTCTACCGTTCTTCTTTTCATCAAATGCGGATGAAATAACAAAGTAGAAAGGGGTTTCATACCAAACATTTGAAACTTCTTGATACCATCTGTAAGTCTTTCCTATCGAAATGAGTCTAACTTAGCTGCTGGTCACCATTTTAAATTTATGAAATAGCTAATAATAATAATAACTGAATTGGATTTGTGGACATTTTACAGGGTATAGTTTCAGCTATTTTAGAGCAAAAATATATTGATAAAAGCAAGATGGTAGTTTGGAATAATCATTAAATAACACAGGAATTGGCAAGAACAGTTCAGACTCCAAGCTTGCCCACTGCGTTTACTTTCACACAAATTTCGCTTTGGCAAAGGCATGAATCTAGATATTCTAAATTTGCTATGGGTTAAATATTCAGGGTAGACTGGTCTTTCTAGTTTTGGATTACAATTAAACTAAGATAAAACAAAACTATGCATTTGAATCTATGATAATGACAACAAAACTATGCATTTGAATCTATGATAATGACAACGGGAAACCACTACAATATCTTTCTCATGACGTGGGAATCCCCAGAAAATAAAGAAAAATAAATTCCTGGAGAGCTATGATCGCCTACGTCCTAAAGGGACTTGGTATATAAATATACTCTCTTTAAATTTAAAATAAATTCTGCTGCTTTATGTATACACATACTGCGCTAAGCAAAAAAAAAGTGATTTAGCCAAATTTGTTTTGAAAAAAAATCGTTTTTTCTTAATATTTTAAAAATAGCGTTTTAAAAAATTGTGTATAAATAAGGGAAATGATACATTGTTTGCAATTTTACAAAAAATTCTTAAAGCATGTTATTTTATTTTTTTAGGGTAAATATTTAATGTGCAAAAAAGTGACTCGCTTTTTATACTGTATTAACTATGTACAAATTTCATCTAATATTTTCTTAAAAAATAAAATTTAGTAAAATAAAAACCCAAAAGAAAAATTTCATTAGTAATTCATGCTTCCAGCTTTGTTTTTCAGAACTTTCTTGACTCGGTAAGGCATACTCTTAATGAAATCTTTGCAGATGTCATCCCCTAGAAATCTGTTCCACTCCACAATAAAATTTTCAATAAACGCTTCTTTGTTTTGAATGATTTTCTTCGAATTTTTCAATTAATTTTATTACGCTCCATAAATTCTCGATTAGGTTTAGGTCAGGAGACTGCTATACCATAACATTGACATTTTTTCGTAAAGTAATTTTTAATCTGCTTTGATGTGTAGCATTGTCTAGCATAAAAATGAGATTTAATTGATCAAATTTCGTGTTTTTCGGCAGATGGCAGCAAGCAGGTCTTCAATATTTTTGAGTATTGAGTGCTGTTCAGTTTGTCTACAGGTTTGAAAATTTCAGTCCCATTGAATTAGAAGCAACCCTAAACCATAAAATTGGCGGGATACTTCACAGTATCAACTGTCATTTTCAAATGTTTTTTACGCTCCTCTGTCTAATTTTCACTCTTTTGAAAATATTTCAATTTTTGGGAGTTGGGAAATGCAAAGTCGGTCTTAGCTTCCCGCTAACTTGGAGCATGTGTATGTAAATTTTGGTGCAAATCCGTCGAAAATTGCGACCGTGCATTCGTTACAAACACACATCCTGTCTTTTATAGATATAGATTTAGCAGTGGCTTAAAAACTTTTGAATAGGCTTTGTAACTTTTGTTCAAGAGCCATCTATGTACAGTAGAGAAGTTGACATTTCGAGATTATTTTTCAAGGTTGTAGCAATTTCTGTATTGGTAATTGATTGGTTTTGGTTAATATTTCTAATGATTTTGCGGCTGGCTCTTTCATCGATCTTGTGTTTTCTACACCTGTTTTCTACCTTGAGAAATGTTTCAGTGGAATTGAAGCTTCTCAACATCCCCGAGACAGGTGATTGAGGAGTGTAGACACTATTTGCAATTTCTAAAGTCGATTTGCCAGCTTTTGATAGAGCAGCTATTGCTACTTTAACAGATTGCAGTGTGTGCTTATAGCTTTTCAAAACAAATCACTAATTACTTATATTTTTGGTTTATTTAACTAGAACTTTCTAGAGTTTTCTGGAATAAAATTATGGAAATAAAATTACAAGGTGTTTTAATATAATGACACATTTTTAATGTTTTTTGGCACAGTAGAAAACTTATTAAATACTCAAAAACGATCATTTTCTATGTTTTTTTTTCCAAAAAAATAATAGTTCCGAATTATTTTTAATTTTACTAATAATATGTATATTTGTAATTGAAAAAATAAATAAAAAACTTATTTGTAATTAATTTTATAAATAATTGAAAAATTGCACAATACGCTATGATTGAAAAGTAACTCCTCATTTTAAAATACTTATAATTTATTTGTTAACTATTATTTTTACAAGAAGTAGATGCGAGAGGAAAGCGTTTAGCATAAGGTTTTATTTAAAAGTCGATATGGGCATCAGATTTCGCTACTAGATTCTCAAGAATCGCGTCAAGTGATTTCACCAGGAACTCTTGTGGTATGGAAGACATCACTTTCCCCCTTCAAGTACTTCCAAAATCTTGGTTTGTTATAGAAGACTTGCTCCTTTAACCGACCTCAAAGAAAAAAGTCACAGGGTGTTATGTCGGGACCCTTGACTGGCCATTCATGTATAAAATAGGGAGTTACTTTTAAATCATGCTGTATATCATATCTATACCTACTAAGCTGGTAGCAAGTGCGGATCGAACTGTCAACATTGATAATGGTCTAAAGAGCTAGATTATTAACTTTTGCGCTACAGGGCAGTGCCCAATATTCATCGTTACTAAGCCGGCACCCGGTGCGGATCGAACGACGAAAATGATATTCGAAGTTATCTTATCCACAGCTTCAATGATCAGCAGACATGATAGATCATTATACGAAGCGCATTCCAGACATTTTGAGACTTTTTCAGGAGAGATATTTATTAATTTCAATGAAATATAAAACTCTCTTTCAAAGTAGGATACTCTGATTTCAATGCAATTGTTGTAGCAGCTGCATCTACTTAGTGAGTGTTCCATAGAAATCATTCTCTTCTCAATGTCTAAAAAACGACTGCTTCTGAGGTTCCCAGCAGCTTGGGGGACAACCAAAAGTTACAGGGAACGAAGTCTGGACTATAGGGAGGATGAGAGAATATTTTGATGTCCATATTTCTCAACACGAAACATTCTGACATAACTAGTCAGCTATGACAAGCATTGTTTAGTAGGGTCTGTTCAAAGAAGTGTTACAGCCGTCTGCTCCAATCTGGCGATCATGGCTCTCCACAATTTCCTGTCCCTCGGAGCTCTTAATACGTTTTGTCTTTTTTGATATTTCTCCTAAAAATTATTCCGGATTCCATTTACTCAAGCTCACTAAGTATGTTATGCGTTATTTTCCTCTGTCCGTCTTGCCTTCAAACTGTCCTGTGAGTATCAGATTTTCCACACCCTCTTTCCTTATTATGCGCTCATGAAATTTTAACTGTTTCTTTCTGGTGTTAAGTATAAGCTTCCTTTAAGTTTCCATTATCTCTAAAACTTCGTCGTTGCTCACATGTTCAGTCCATGGTATTCTCCGCATTCGTCTGTAGAACGACTTTCCTGTTGCTTCAAGTATGTTCTTCATCTTTGATGAGATTGTCCAGCATTCACTGCCATATAGGTTCAGTACTCTTATTTATTTGTTTCTAACGAAATTTCTCTGTTTCTTAATACTCTGCTTAGCTTTTGAAAAACGTCTTTGGCTATCCCAATGTACCCTCGGATTTCGGTGATGCACTTTCCGTTCTCTGTTTAATCACTACCAAGATATTTAAATTTTTGTACTTGTTTGATTTTGGTATCTACAATTTGTCATTTGCATTTTGGGCTCATCCTTTTGCTAACAAATATTCATTCTGTCTTCTTGTAGTTAAACTTTATCGTATCTCCCCGCTTTCTTTCACTCCCTTCTGTAGGAGTTTTTGTAGTTTTCTTTCCCTGTCTGCTATCAACACTATGTCATCTGCATATCTTATGTTGCTAACATTGTATAATGAATCATTCTAGTATATATATTTCTCTCAGAATCGCCTCAATGTATAGATAGAATAAGTCCGGCGAGAAGACACATCCTTGTCTTATACACCTTTCTATTTTTGAATATCTGCTGATTTCATTTCACTGTCAGTAGAGGTTCTTGATTATTCTATTATCCTTTCCGAATATGTCATTGAGGCTAAGCAGTTTCAATATGCCTTTGTGACGTACATTATCAAACGCCTCTGCATAATCTATAAAATACAGGGTACACGTCCCTCTGAATTTGTATTTCGCTTTCTGATAACATTCTGAGCATAAATATCGCAATTCTTGTTCCATCGTCTTTAACGAACCCTCATTGTTCTTGTCCTATTTCCGGTCTGATTCTGTTGCGCGCTCCATTCATCAAAATTCGAATGATACGTTTTGTTATATCGCTGGCTCTCCTAAAAAAGCACCAAAATATTTGGAATGCATCTCGAATCAACATTCTTTATGCTTAGCCTAGTACGCCAAAAAATAAGAAATATGTGGCACTTAGTGAGTATCGAACTCACTACAGATGTAATGGCTAGCTTATTAACCATTACTCAATGGCGAGTTACCCAGAATACATAATTATATTGACTGTAATTGAACAATAGAACCATTTATCTTGCATGTATGTGTTTGTGCGTGTGTGTGCGCGCGCATGCGCAATTCATTTACCCAAGGTCTTTGTTAGAAAGTATAGAATTAGTTCTTCCATGTCTTTTTTTTTTATTTTTCCTCGATTGTCAAGCGAACGAAATTACGATTAAGCAAGGTATCAGGGGAAAATTACCGGCTTCATCGGTTTCCACTTACCCATAATGTTTAACAGTGTATACTGTGGTATCTGGATAATTTCTCGATACAACATTGTCTCGAAACATATCCGCACTTCCAGAAACCGTTTTCTGTAATAAATAAATAAAGGAATGAGAAGGCGAATATTGGGTGTAATAACATCGAGCAAAACTTTATGTACCAAAATTTCTTGCCGCGAAAAAATACAAAACAAAACAAAACAAAAAAAATAGCAAGTTATGAATGAATGCTGTAAACAAAAATGCTTGATCAATCGACCGGAAGGAAAAAGCCAGGTTTCCACATCATTGCACGGACTCAATTAAGCGGTACTTATAACCCAAAGAAAAATCAAAATTGGCACGTTTGCCTGGGCAAAATGGTAGCTTTGATTGGCTTGCCTAAATCACATTCCTGAAGATGAGTTTACATCAAATGAGTAAAACTGGCATTTCGTTTGCGCGAACATACAATTTACAATCTTGTTAACAGTGCATTGATTCATTACGGTTCGGGGAAAAAGATGTCAGCAACATCAGTTAGGTGTAATGCATAATAAGAAAAAGACGAAATAATAGAATAAAATAATAATAATACCAATAAAAATCTCCGTAAATTACAGCATATCAGCAGAGGTTTTAAGCTTGAAAAATCTACCAGGGCCTAGGAGCGTCTTATACAACGAGGAAAATATTAGAAGCATTAAAACAGACAGCAAAAGGAACTGTCCAACATGCAAGTTATAAAATGGAGATACCAAAATCAAGTCACGGCTAGGACCCGCCATGCCACTCACAAACCAACCATCGTATTCCAACGATGAGTAGTAAATTCTACTCAAACAGCTTCTCCCCTCAAAACACTGCCCTGTGGAAAAGGTTCCCAAGAGAATGCCTCTCCAATCTTAATCTGTTTAAGTCTAGAGTTAATCGTTATCTACCCCACCTATCAGTATAAACTATCCCTTAACGTAACCCTCTACCTCGAGTAACTCATGGGCCATGTACAGAGTGAACTTTACTTAAAAAAGTAAGTACAATTTAAATATCTGAGAAATGTTTTAACTTAGTACAGAATATGCGACATTGAAATCCGAAGGTACATTGGGATAGTGAAAGATGTCTTCCAAAAGCTAAGCAAAATATTAAGAAACAGAAACAAATTAGTTAGAAATAAACAAAAGTCTATCGAACTGTTATGTTATATCAGTCCTCCTATATGACAGTGAATGCTGAGCAATCTCCTGTGAGTTGAAGCAACACAAATGTGTTTCTGCAGAAGGATGCTGAGAATACTATGTGATCGACGACGAAGTTTTAGAGAAAATGGAAACAGAAAGTACAATTATACATAACATTAGAAAGAGACATTTAAAAATCTTAGTCACATAATGAGAAAAGAAAGTTTAGAAACTTTTACACCCACAGGGTTTATTGAATGCAAGAGAGACAGAAGAAAACTGTGCATACCTTACCAAACGAGCTTGTGTAAATGGACGGGAGAAAATGGTTTATGAAACATAGCAAAAAGACAAAATTTATTAAGAGCTAGAAAAAAAAAGGAAATTGTAGAGGGCCATGATCTGTGATAACTCAAAAAGGATGTCATAGATAGTCCCTAAAAATATTCGGGTTTAGAACAACTTCTTCCATATAACTGAGTCATGTTTGTGAGAAATATTTTACATCTGTCTACGTCTAAACATACTGACGGCAAAATAGACGCATCCGATAGAATATTAATATTCTAATAGTATGCCTACATCTTTTGAATGCCATGTCCCTTCAGGACATAGGCAATCATTGCTCTCTAAAGATTCCATTGATTAAATGCTTATTACCATTTCGAAAGGTAGTGGAGTAGTTCCCTATTAACTTAATCAATGAATTTATTGTCGTCCTAAATTGTCAGTTGAAATTTCCAAGGCATATAATAAGGAAAGATGGTTTGAATAATTTAATATTCGCAGGACAGAGTGAAGTCAAGAGGGACAGAAAAATACAATGCATCACCTACTTTATATACGTTCTTGGGGGACTACCATAATTTTGAGACATTACCCTGTTCATATATCTTATTAGCAAGATAAGAAGGTTTACCATTCCGTGGCCGGCTGGTATGGTTTCTGTATGCAGCGTGCGTTAGTTAATTGAGAACAAATTATATTACGAAAAACAAAGATATTTAATAGAAATGATTCAGTATATTTTTCACCAAAACTTACACACATGTTCTAATTGGAAAAATGAAACAAGGCCATTCAATAAATCGTCCCCAACCTCGATGAGGGCCTCGACGGAGCCTCAGAAGCAACTATGTAACTGGAGCGGGCATCTCGAGGGAGTGTAATGGTTAGCAAGCTTGTCTAGGACAACTATGGCTGAGTAGCGAGTTCGATCCTTACGGGGTGCTCCATAACCTCGGCCTTGTGCCACATCTAAGCTGCTCTTGAAAAATCACTATAACTGGGCCAGGTGGTTCTCGTACGTTAGCCTCGTTCATGTTCATCAACGATAGAGGCCTTCAACGAGTCTTTCGTAGTGAGGGTGGTCTCAAATCAATAGATCACCCACTGTCAAAATTGTATAAGTTTTCAAGAAATGTAGAAAAAAGTGCTGTTCAATATAACCATCTTCAACCTCAATGGCGGACTCAAAATGGCCAAAGAAGCAAAATTGTAATCGGAGCAGATGGTTCTCGTTTCTGTTGGACATCATAGTCTCGGGAATGCAACACAGCATGTATTTGTATACACATTAAATTTAGAAAAAAAGAAAAGATTTGTTAAAAAAAGACCTTCCTCAACATCGATGACGGCATTAGTATTGCCTCCTATGTAACTATCTACATCTATCAGGAGGTTCTCGTTCCTATTGACCATCGCATTCACGATTATGGCCTTCATTGAATTCTTGGTATTGTGGGACAACATGTTGGTCTCCTTTTCGACGACACCCTAGATATAGAAGTCTAGGGGATACATTTAGAAAAACAGAAAAACTTTGTTCAATAAATCCGACCTTAGCCTCGATAATGGCCTCAAAATTAAATGTACACCTGGATCAGATGGTTGTAGTTCATTTTGGCCATCGATGGCGGCCTTCAGGGAGTCCTTGGTATTGTGGGACAACATGTTGGTCTCTTTTTCGACGACACCCTAGATATAGTAACCCAAGAGATGCAAATCAAGAGAGCTAGGGGATCACCTATTGAGGTGGGGTGATATGACTGTGAAAATATTCTACTAAATATCTTTTATAGTGGTTGCCACCAAAGACTAGACAGTCAAGTCTACCCTATAATTTAACACCTAGCCCAGAGGAAAGGAGATTGATTCATGCCTTTCCCAATGGGTATTAATGGGAAATTGTTCGCAACAGACTACAGCCGAATTTGAACTTGGTTCGCCGATTCCATCTTTATCCGTTAAACTACCCGGATACCTGTGATTAGAGATCTATACAAACAGTGTACGCGAGGTAATTGATACAAAATTCCAATATTAGAGAAAAATATGTTCAGTCTCCCACGAGAAAAATAAAAGTAAATTTTCTAAAAATAAATACAAAGAAAAAAAATATAACAAAAATAGATATTGAACAGAAAATGCAGTATTTTAAAAATATTGTACACATGTTCAAATTGTAAAAAAGGTTGATCAATAAAATCGTCCTCAACTTCAATGACGGCCTCAATATGACATCGGGACCGACTGTATACATCGATCTGGTGGTTCTCTTTCATGTTGGATATTGCCTTTACGATGGTGGCCTTCGGCGAGTCCTTAGTATTATGGGCTTGTTCTTTATTTCTTTATGTTTTATTTCTCGATGATGATACAGATTTAGTAGTAAAAATGTTAACAGCTACAAAGAATAGGAAGTTGTGGCGCGCCATGATCGACTACGGCCTGAAGAGACGCGGCACACAGAAGAAGAGGAAGTTTTGGAACTGGGATATCGCGCTCCTAAATTAATGTCTTACCCTTAAGCTTTTTCATTTGCTTTGTCTTCTTCTAATGTCTGGACAATTTAGAAACATTATGGTTTCTTATTTCCCCTAAGAATTTCACTACATAGCATTTTTGGCCGACATATTATTCTGTCCTATATGTTTTGTGTTAATGTAAGACGTTTTGCCCCATACCGTAATCCTCACCCGAGCCAACATCACCCTCCACTTACCGACTCGGATATTTCAGTTATTTCTTTTTTTCACTTAAGAGATATTTTCCATATGGGGTATTTCTTTAAGGGAAAAAGCAATCATTGTGCTGACCACAGAGATTTGTTTACTTATGCTAGTCTAACATATTAGAAATTTCCAAGCACCAAATCTCTGGCAAAGTGAAGGCCCTTCCGAATGGTTAATAGCACTAACCCATGTTAAAATGAACACTCATCACAACTACAAGCATTTACTGTAACTTTGCTTGTAAAATCTGATATGAGTGGATTTTCTATCCTGATATATTTATATAAGTGTAAAAGCAATCTAGGATGTAAAAGCTTTCCTTAGGATTTCTTGGAATCGTAAGAAAATGCTTTAAAGCTTATGCTTCTTAATGTGAGTCTTTTCCTTCGTTATTTCAAAATAAACACGCTTAAAATCAGAGACGGCGAATAAAAAATGATTTTATTTATATGGAGGATGTGAAAAAAATATCCGATCTTAATGATTTTATTCTTTCTTGGGTTTGTTTTACATCGCGTTTTCTTGCATTGTCACGATGGAGGGTAACACAGAATTTATAAACCCATTGCTCGGACTGTTGTTCTCATCTTTGCTATCATATTCACGACGTTTCGGTCGTTGTACGCTCCGGTTTTCTTCAGGTGATACACGTTGGAAATTCGAACTGAATCCATTATTACGTTCACCGGGTTCTAGTTCTTTGTGCCATGCCTCTTCCGAATATCCCAGTTTCAGTTTCGGTTATTTCCCTTTAGTAACTCAAGTCTGCACGTTTTTATGTTCACCTCTGCTGTGAACAGGTATTGAACTCACAACTCTTTGGGTCAAGATACTGAATTACTTCAACTAACGCTTTTATCCACAGGACTATGCGTCCTTGGGGAATGTGACTTTGAAGTAGGCTGGAACGTATAACGGATGAAACGTCGTGAATACGACAACGGTCCGAATAAGGTACATTGTATAAATAGTTACAATACCTCATCTCAGAATTATAGACATATAAAGAATTCATACAATTCAATAAAAAAGATAATTATAAAATATTTAACAAAGACAAACAATTTTTAATAAAAAGCAAACAAAATAAATCTTTTTTTCGTTAATTGATTTTGATTTATAAAATGTTTCATGTTAAACATAATATTTTCTGAATGAAGAGAAATTTTATTAAATGTTTCTAATCGATTTGGTGAACAAGAAATACGAAAAAGTTTAACACTATTTTCATTCAGTTTCAGAATATTTATGAACAAATCTCACATTGTTCAGACACCAAGATTTCTTTGTATATTTAAAAAGTTTCAACAGCTCGATTACAAATAGACTCCCGCATGAGTGCTTCCCTAAACACTTCAATTTTTACCTCTTCGAATTAAGGATTAATCACTAACCATCCTTCTTATCCTCCTAATCTCAACTTTCTACTACTTTTTTAGAAAGAAATATGCAAATATACAAAGAACAAAGTTGAGTGCGAGATAAGTTTTAGGTTTAATAATAAACGCATTATATACTTTATTTGTTTTCCACTGTTGTCCACACTTTGGTTGTCATAAATGTTATTATTGGAGAAAGATATATGACAAAGTAGAAAACGTTTTTGCGTGACACGTTTTGTCCTTTAGGATTTAATCGAACAAAGTTTATGTTTACGTTGAGGTGACTAGTTTCCTTTCCATAATAAAAACAGATTTTCCAGTGCAGATATTGGCTCACTCTGTCATGCCGAGTTTTATATTCGGTGGGTGTTAATGCCGTGCAACCTGATACAAGGTGGTCAATCGTCTCTGGATATTTATCACAGAATTTGCATTTGGGGTTAAGACAATTTTTCAGTATTTGTGCTTGGTACTTTCTAGTTATCAAGAGTTGGTCTTGTCCAACAAGAATAAAACCCACGGTTTCAGCTTTTAACCCTACACTATTGAACTGTATGAATTCTGAGACTACCAAAGAAACCTAAGGCCACTACCAAAGATTCCTAAACCGTAAGAAGTAGACAAAATTCAGATCTAAAATATAAATGCTAAAAAAGTAATTGTAAAAGATTACGCTGTTTAAATATTGGCAACACAATAATCTCACCTACATCAGAAATAAAAAAATGGAAAGCACTGTTTTTGAAATTTCTAGAACACATAATAAGGAAAGAGGGCTTGGAAAATCTGATACTCACAGGACAGATTGAATGCAGTAGGAAAAGAGAAAACAATGCATAATTTACTTAATGAGCTTGAATAAATGGATGACGGAACTTTGAATAAATGGATGGCGGAACTTGTTTTCGGAGAAATAACAAAAAGACAAACTTTATTTAGAGCTACTAAGGACAGGAAAATTTTGAGAGCCATTTTCGCCTACACCGTGAAAGCACACGGCAAATAAAAGAATCATCATTTTGAGGTTATTATTTTTCGCTATCGTTCACTGATCGGCCACCAAGTCAGCAGATGTCTTTAAGAGAGTTATTAATAACATTGCCCAACGATTACTTTGACCTACTTTCTATATTTTGTGTTGATTTCTAGGTTTAAGTATCCAAGTTATGCCTTCTGCATAGGAATTCAGAGAGCTTCTTGTATATGCGCACACATTTAGTGTTTATATATATATATATATATATATATATATATATATATATATATATATATATAGAGAGAGAGAGAGAGAGAGAGAGAGAGATTAACGGGATAATTTTTCCATGATAATTGCAAACGCCCAGGATCTTTGCTCTTTATACAATTACTTCTTAGGAGACGGCTGCCATAACTCCAACAGCGAATGGAATTTAGGGGGTTTATGACGACGCGTTTTTCTTTTTATTGTTCATATTTATTGGGATCAAATATCACATAAATTTTATAATAAACAAACGAATGCTTTGACTGCATAAATAAAGAGAACAGAAATTTGATACCAATTTCTGAACCAAAAATATCAATTTTTAATTGATTTTAGATTCTATGTTTACATAATTACAACTTTAGTTAGTTGTCCTTGATCAATGAGAGGGTGCTTAAAAGTTATTCCACCACCAAATATTGCTACTTGGGCAGGCAATTGGGAAGTAAGTTTGGCTTAGAACTTTTCAGTAATCAGTGTAATTTTATTGCTTTTAGTTGCAAATATTTTTATACTATCAGATATTTGGCTATTAAAGTAAACTATAAAATTTATATAAATTATCAATATACACACATATAATAAATATATATATATATGTGCGTGTGTGTGTGTGTATGTGTGTGCGTGTATAATTAATATAAATATAAAAGTTGTTACTTATCTGATTGATGATACCTTTAACGTCCCGACTCTAAAAGCTTCATAGACGAACCTTCTAGTCCAAGAATCGTTCCGTCCATTCGTCATATATATATATATATATATATATATATATGTGTGTGTGTGTGTGTGTGTTGGTGGTAATAAACCGGTTTTATTAGTTTAGATTTATTGGTTATTTTTACATTTTATAACTGACAGTATTCAATTTACGTTCATGAAACTCGGTGTAAACCAAACAGTAAGGAACAAAATATATATTTATTATTAGTATAAAGTTTAGCTCTGTTATTTTACACCGTGTACTGTTATTTTACATCGGGCATCCTTATATATATATATATATATATATATATATATATATTGAGTTGGATTGATGTGAGTTTGTGACCCTGGGTTTCATTCTTTTGCGATCGTCAGACAAACTGCTTAATTTTTAAAAATTTTGGATTTATGTAGGTTGCGTGTATTGGTGTTTTTATGGAAGTGGGAGGAAAAAATTGTCGTCGTGACGCCGCTCATATTTACGCAAACATATATACACGCCCGTACACTCATTGAGATACGCAGACACACATATACACACGCTCGCCCACCGAAGCTCACGCGTACATAACCATATGTGGACAGTATGGGGCTTGACATATATATGTATATGTGTACTGCTGTGTACGCATTTGATTGCTGAATTTCAATGATGGGATGTGTAGCCAATAAACCTCTTGAATGTAGCGATGTCACCACGCAGACTATTTGCTTGTTTTTGGTGATTGCGCATATTCAAATAGTAGAAATTGCAATTTGTAATCCTTGTTAGTTTTTATGCGGTGGTATTAATTTTTCTGGGTTGGGGGGAGAAGAGTAATTTACGTTAATGGTGATTGCGGACTAATATGGTAATAGTAATTGTGATGTGGTAGTAATGGATGGGGCGTTGATGATAATAATAATTGTAGTAGCAAATAGTTATTGTAAAGTGTTAGAAGTGATTAGTAATGGTGGTGCAATGATAATAACAATAAATGCAATTATGATGGTAGCCTGAATTAGAGAGTAATTTTTGGCCTTGTGGTATCAGATGTTTCTCTTTTCATGTTTATAGGGTCACTTGTAGTTTATGTGGTGTTTTTTTATTTTTTGTTTTTTTTTATCAGTTTGGTATAAATTCTGATAATAGGTATTTATTTTCATACCTAAATTTGGAAATTATTTCCGATCTTAGGTTTAGTAAATTCTTTTGCGGGGTATGAGATATTATTGCTACTTTTTCGTGGAGGCAAAGTAGTCATTTTTTTGTAATGTTGTTGTAGGCAGATGCTTTTTCACTATTTTCCAGTGTAGTCTGTCTTTTAGATGCCATATGTATGTAGATAGTGTGATGCTGTTCGAGTATTTTCTGTTGGAGAATGAAACGTTGTGGTTGCTTTTTTCTCTTCTTGAATGGACCCTCAGTGGTACCGACGTAGTACACTGTGTTGTTGTCTGAACTTACCTTGGCTTTATATATTGTATTCGTTTGTTGGCAATGTCCCTGGAGTGGACATGTTGTTCTATTTCTTCAGTTGCATTGTGGTTCCTTGGTTTCATTTTTGTTGATTGTCATTTTTTTTTGTTGTGGCTTTTTATTATTTATGTTATATTTTTTGTGCAGCTGTAACTGATTTTAACGTTATTTTTGTTAATCGTTTTGTTTCAGTGAAGTGCTTTTCTATTAAGTTTAGGAATGCCCTACCTATGTTCGTTTTGACGGTCATGTTGTATGGTGGATTAAACCAGATAATATTTCTTTTTCAGAAGGTGTATATTGTAGTTGTTGTGTGTCTCCACTTGCTTTTAGTGCCTCGTCGTATGGTGTTTTTTGTTATTGAAAATATATATGTTAGATGAGTTATCAGATAGTCTGAGGCTGATTGATATGGATATTTGATGATTGAAGGTGGAGGGTTGGAGGATGTGTGTACAGAAGTTAGGGTGTCATTATCTTTTTTGTACGGTTCGTATATATTTTTGTTCAGGTTGAGAGTGACGTCAAGGAAGTTTACTGTTGTTGTACCTGCATTTATTCCTATTTTGAATCCAATGATTTTTAGGGCGTTTTCTATTTTCTTCCCACAAATTTGTCTAATTTGGGGTCATTGGGTTCACTATGTTAGCTCTATCTCTGATATTGAGCGCTTTACAATAAGTACCGCGCATATGATATATAAATAATATATATAATATATTGCACACACACACACACACACATATATATATATATATATATATATATATATACATACACTTTTCATATATATATATATATTTGTGTGTGTGTGTGTGTGTATTAGTTCCACCAGTTCAAACCTTCATAGCCAAGATCCGCCATGCCACATCTGTTGTGATGAACGCTCCTCCTTTCTCTTCTTATTCCATTAGTAAGAAGAAAGTTGAACTCAGCTTTTTCCCAAGAACTGTCACTTTGTGGAAGAGACTCCAGAAAGGACGCTTTCCCAATCACTACAATCTTAACCTCTTCAAGTCTAGGGTTAACCGTTATCATTTACACATAACAGAACTTCTTACCCCCTCCTCTTACCCCATATGCAACAATCTATTTTAGTAATCCTCTGCTTTGAGTGGCACTTGGCCCTTGTATTGTGTGACAATTATTTTTAAAAAGACAAAAACAACGACACAAGTTAAACACGTGGCATCTATCCACCCATCCAATAAAAAAGGAAAACAAATTAAATTAAACCGCCCAACATCCATCCCCATTTCCAAGTATTTGGAAATTAGTTTAAAATAATGGCCACTTTCACTAAGATTCTTTCAATATATGCTTCGGCCGATAAATGCACTAATGTACCCATTTTTATTGTGCTACAGTTTCAAGAATTAAACATACACAAATATAATGAGATAAACTTTGAACACCTACAAAAATTAATACATACATACATGGTTTATATATATATATATATATATATATATATATATATATATAAATAGTTAAATAGTTGGCTAGTCACCCTAGTAGACAGATATCCTCGAATACAAATGGCCATCTGTCTCTCTCTCTCTCTCTCTCTATATATATATATATATATATATATATATATATATATATATATATATATATATATTTCAACAAATATCAAAGTTCATTTAGGATAAATAAATATAAAAATCAAACATCTCTCTCGGAGTACTTCAGGCACCTAAAAGAATGAAATAAAACACCTAGAGTAAAATGGAAGTTAATAAGAAAAGCTAGAATATGTAGGTCATTAAATGACCCATGTCCTTTGTGCATACATGAGAAACTATATATTACTAAGTTTTAAAAAATAAAAAATTACTGAATTACGATTTTTTGCTGTGCTTTTAAAACCCAGTAATAAATAAGTTACTCCAAAATTCGCTTGAGGATGAAATGTAACTAATGTCTTTAATTTAATTACAAAATTAAATTCGAAGCTTTTAGCTTCCATTTCTGAAACATGGTTAGAACTGTGTAGCGAACAAAACATATTTTAAATCAATTAATTTATAATATTAATGCTCTGTAGATTTACATTGAGCACTATTTTGTAAAAATAAAAATATCTATAAGAACGGATTATATATCTTACTGTTTCTTTCTTATATATATATATATATATATATATATATATATATATATATATAGAGAGAGAGAGAGAGAGAGAGATAGACACACACACACGCATAGATAGATAGATAGATAGATAGATAGATAGCTGGCCACTCGTATTCCGGGATATCCTACTACTAGGGCGACTAGCTAATCCCTATTGCAGACGCTCGCTCAGGCACATTTGTGTTTGTTCAACACCTATAGAACCCACCTGTGGTTTACACTGCAACTATACTAGACCTTAGTAACAGGTTCTGGGAGAGTGCGTGTTATCTAGCGTGATCAACAATTTGGACAGGTCCAGCACACTCAAAGCCTCGTTCACGATGACATGTGATTCGTGCTAGCACAGCTATCGACAGGCCCCAAGTGTTACGTCTATTTCACTCACAAAGATTGGGTCAACCCGCGGTATGGTTTTCAGGCACTTTTCAAAGGTTGCGCACGCTCGGATTATCCCCCCTGCAGACCGATAATATCATGAAGTCGACCGTGGTGAGATTCGATCTCGGGTTTCATGGTCAGAAAGCCAACGTTCTAACCACTCGGTTACACACACACACACACACACACACACACACACACATATATATATATATATATATATATATATATATATATATATATATATATATATATATATATATATATATATATATATGTGTGTGTGTGTGTGCGGATGGGTATATTTTATTTTGATTCTTTTTTCTTTTTGTTTTCATCTCTTTTGGTATTAGTTAGGCACACTGTGATATTAGAATATCTGTCGTGTATGGTGAAATGTTGTGAGAGCCATGGCACAGATTTACTGTATCCTCATGATCAAGGCACTCTCTAAACATTTCTATCTTAGTGAATTCTTTTCTCCTTTGATCAGAATAGTATTTTTGAAAATTGTGGTTAGTCTTGTTACGGTGAGCAACTGATGCATTTAATGTATTGTTTTGTAAAATTCGCTTTTGTCCACATATAATCTTTTATTTAGATTCCTTATTGTTTCTCTTACGAATTTTTGTGACAATTATTACAGACGATAAAGTAAATTCCCTTTCAAGTCTTAGCTTAGTGTTTTGTTTAGTACTGACTATTCTATTGTTTTGTATGTAGTAGTAAGAAATTTTACGTTGTGTTTAGAGAAGTTCTTTTCAATTGTAGTTGTGATAGAGTTAGCTGATAAGACAATATATTTTTTGATTCACAGGGTTTGTCAGGAGGGGCCGTTTTCTATTTTGGAATATTTTATGAGCCTTTTGATTCACACTTAATATAAAATAATTTGGGGACTGAAACAGCTTCTAAATGTTTTCGTTGTATTTCTCCTCTTCATGTAAATATTGAGCGCTGCAAATACTGAGCGCTCTTAAGTAGAATCTGATGGTTATACCGGATTTTATACTTTCTTGTTAGGATGAGAATAGAAATTTATATCATTTTTGTTGGTTGATTTCCGGTGGTCAACAAGTTTTAAGCTATTGTTAGCGCGGTGTAACATAATATCTAGGGAAAAGTAAAGAATTCTATTCTTCCATTTTGTATATAAATTCTATTGTATGATCGACTTTTTTTAGTTTATCTACAAGATCAGGTAAATCAGTATCAGGCGTAGAGATTAATAGAGTATCATCAGTATATCAAAAGTATGTCGATTGTTTCGAAGGGGAGAAAATACATGCCATCACTCCACCAAGAGAAGATCCTATTGGCAATCCCCAAAATTTTGTTTGTAAAAATTATTATCAAATGTGAAATAGCATTAATTGGTGATAAAAGAATAGCCGGATGTACTCGGAGATACAAAATATTCGGACAATTTTTACACAACTTATATTCAGAATAGGAAAAACTAAATAAAAAGATTAAATGCAGAACCTTGTCAATCGTCTTTAATAAAGACAAAGTCCGACAATTATTTTAAGACATTTTTATGTTTATACATTCTTTTTATAGATACAAACATTATTTAAATCTATAAAAAGAATCTTTTTATAGATACAAATATTATTTGCGTCTATAAAAAGAACGTATAAACATAAAAATGTCTTAAAATAATTATAAATAATTTATATTATATGGACCTCAAAAATCTCACACCTCATGAAATAAGAATGTTCTTTAAAAATTCGCTTGTCCTTTGACGATTTGTGACTTCAATACCAATCAGGCAAAAACATTAAATTCTTAGATTGGCTTCATGTGCGTCAGACTCTCTTTAAATGTCACTTACGGATAATCATATCGCAAACAACAAAATGCTTATAACACAAATATTAAAAGATAATAACAAATAACTATAAAGGCCTCATTGCAAGGAAAGACTAAAATTATCTGAAGCTCTTATCATACAAAAGAAACAACCAGCATGAAATACTATATATATATCCCACCACAGTAATGATATTTTAAAACAAACACACACATGCACATATACACACACGTACGCGCGTGCACACACACACACACACACACACACACACACATATATATATATATATATATATATATATATATATATAGAGAGAGAGAGAGAGAGAGAGAGAGAGAGAGAGACGAATTCTTGAGGGCCGTCGATAGGTGTGCTAGAACAAAGCTACAAGTCATCGTGGCCGAGGATTTGGGCGTGCTAGGCTTGTTGACCACGCTAGATAACACGCTCTCTCCCAGAAACTGTATTTTAGGTCAGCATAGTTACAGTATAAGCTACAGGTGGACTCTGTGGGTGTTGAGCAAACATAAGTGGATTGGCTAGCCACCCTAGTTGATGGGTATCCTTGAATACGAGTAGCCAGCTCCTAAATCTCTCTCTCTCTCTCTCTCTCTATATATATATATATATATATATATATATATATATATATATATATATATATATATATCCTTTGAGCCATTATCAAGGATAATTTCTAATTACTTTATATGCAGAAAAAATTATAGGAACACGACAAAAAATAAATAAAAAACTTAACCACTGTATCTTGTCAGTCATTTTTATTGAAACTTATGTAAAAGTGGGAATGGTTTCCAAATACACAATCTAAAAAACTACCTCTTTCTCTCTCTCTATCGCTCCCTCTCTCTCTCTCTCTCTCTACCTATATTTACTTATTCGGTTATACATACATATATATATATATATATATATATATATATATATATATATATATATATATATATATATATATACTGAGGTCAGCACCAAGGGACGGCAGTCTGATTCCTGTTTGAACGTAATTTTCAGGCCATCATATAGTGTACATACGCTCTATCCCTAATATTGACCACTTTTATCCATAAATCAATATATATATATATATATATATATATATATATATATATATCCTCTGAGATGACATCAGAAGCAGGATCACTCGTAACTGGGAAGATTCAGTCTAGACGAGATCAGCAACTTTACTGCTTTGCCCTCCTCTTACCTGCGTCCGTTGTTGGAAATCAGTGAGTGTGTTCTGTCTATAAAATTTCTTAGCACCAAGTTACCCAGTTGTGATGACCAATGCCGTAGGAAAGTATTGCCGTATTTTAGAAGATCCATTTCGATTTCGTTATATTCTTATGTTGAAAATATTTCTATGTTAAATGTAATATATATATATATATATATATATATATATATATATATATATATATATATATTAGTGTGCGTGTATTGACAGCTGTCAATTTGACAATGTTGAACAATGTTGAACTGAAAACTAAAGCAAAATGACCTTAGGTCTGAACAGGGCTATCATAGATGTATTCTTATTCTCCACGTACATCATATATATATATATATATATATATATATATATATATATATATATATATATATATGAAAATTTCTCCAGAGTTAACCTGTTCGTACAAAAGACAATATGTATAAAGATAAAAGACAATAGGAAAACTGTATTTTAGCCGACGCGTTTCGTCCAATGTGGACATTTTTAAGGCAAAAACGAAATGAATTTATTGAAACAAAGTATCTGTGAACAACAAACAATATGTCATTAGCAACTAGAAGAATTTAGAATTGCTATTGTATATTCATATGGTCAACTGAAACATTATGTCAATTACATTATGTTTGAAGAGAATATTTTTTGAAGAGGATATTTTCACGTGTAGAAATATTGTTTGTATTATTGTCTTGAAGGATTCGACAGTTTTCTTTTGATTTCTTGATATATTTGTTGTGCACCTTTTTATTATATTTCTTAATAACTTTGTGCACAAACAAACAATTCCTTATTTCTGCTTAAAAACATAATATCCTAAGTATTTACTATGTTCAACTCAATTTCTAGGTTTGTAGACACCTTAGAAATTGCTTTGTTTATTTTAAGTTTTTAAAATGTTTATATGCCCAATACATTTGTCTATATATATGAGTTTGCGTGTGACTATATATGTGCGTTCGCGTGTTTGTATATGTGTAAGTATGTATGTATGAATGAAGTCATATCGGTTTTTATATATATTAAGATTATTTACACTAGATGATTAGGATCTTTTCTCAGTACTTTTGAATTCCCCCACCCCTGGATCTTAAGTTTTTTTTCAGCGTTCTTGTGAAGGTCTCTGGGACTGTTTTTCAGTACACAAGTGAAAAATTATAAACATGAACTCTGCTTTCATGTTCGGCGGTTTCTTCAGTTTTCTTACATTCTTCAATTTTTATTTACTCTCTTTAAGTTTCATTCTCTGATCCTCTGGGACAAATACATCTATTTGCGACATTTTTCTTTCTTTGATCACGTCTTCGTTTTATCATCATCATCATCATCATTATTATTATTATTATTATTCGTTATTGTTCCTTATTTTCTTTCCCTGTCTTCTTTCTACTTTGTATTATTAGTAGCCATTCATTCAGCAAAGTTCGATGCCCAGAAGTATAATCTTTTAATTAAGTACTTCCAAAAGTTTTCTAAAGAAAAATAATGAAAAAAGGCCCCAAACTTAATAAAAACAAAGTTTTATCGTCAAAATGTTTATGTTATTATTGGGTGGAAACACCAATGTACCTATTGATTATCGTAATTCCCCATGTATAATACGTCTTTATCCATAATACGTACCCCTAAAATTGTACTGAAAATGTGGGAATATGTTTCGACTCACGCATAATACGCACCTCTTGTTTGGTAATAAAAACCCCGTAAACTGTACCTCTTCAATTTCATTACGGCCAGCGTTTCCTAATCTAATGCAAACTGTAATTTTCAATTGTTTTCATAGCTTGTCGCATAGATGTAAGTTTTTCACAAAAATGGTTTTAAACATAGAATATTATTCTAAATTAGTTTCGTGATAATTCTTATTTTATTTTACATTTGTAAGTATTGTTAGGTACATATGAATGTATTTGACATCCTTATGGGGTCGCTATCGCCGAATGTTAGTGTTAAATTGTAGTATATTTGTGGTAAGTAGTCATTTCGCAACTGAAATCGACCTATGAAACGGCATTTTTTTGTAGGTGTGCATAATACGCACCCCTAATTTTGCTTATTATGCTTCGAAACAAAATGCGTATTATACGTGGGAAATTACGGTATTTTATTAAATTTATTAATCCTTTCTAACACGTTCGAAATTTCTGCTAAAAATTTTGTTTTTCTTGCATCAGCGGGTGGGACAAAATTAGTATAGGGATTTTTTAGGTCTTTTTGGTGTTAAAAACACATTGTTTTTAAAATTCTTGCAAAAATCAAATAATTCTCGGATTTTAATGAAATTTTCAAAGCTTGAAAATTTTATTGTTTGTTTATGCCTTCCCATTGGACAATGTATATCACGTGATTCGTGTATTCACGCTGTTCCAGCTTACCTAAACCAAGCATGTGAATGCATGTGAAGACTCATATAGTTTAACAAGTTCATCATAATTTACAGCCAGTCGCGTTCAGTTACTTTTCAAAAGGTCATTGTGTTTATGTTGTGACCGTTTCTCTCTATAACTTTCCGCCATTTGTTGCCCTCAGCAGTAATTGCTTCTTCAGGGACTTTCTCCATCTAAATTCTCACTGTTTTCCTTTGTTTTTCTTGCCGTCAATATACCTTGGGAATGTTAAATTCTCCAAGCTTTCTTTCCCCGTTATGTGTCCCAGGGTAAAAATGAAAGAAAAAAAGAAAGTAATCGCTAAAGATCATTTAGTGAAGATAAGAAAATTTAAAACTGGATTTATCTTATAAGCCAAAACATAATTTCATGACTGCAAAAATAAAGACCGTAACAAAATTTAACTGCTTTTTTAAAAAAAAATATTGATTATCGAACGAATATATATTTTCGAGTTTCTATTTTTTTTTTTTTACGGAAAATAAAGATAACAATTATAGCCCTATCTGCTACAACTAGTAGTAGCAATCAAATTTGGTACGAACCAAAATTCGGAAAGTACAGAGTTAGAAAAGCATAATTCAGTAATAGGGTACATGATTACCATTCATACGACTGCAAGATTACCATTTTTACCATAGTGAGATTACTACAATTCTTACATTTGTAAGATTACCATTATGAGTTTATCACTGCGAGATTACCAGTCTTACTAATTCGGGATTATCATTCTCACCATTGCGAGAATACAATTCATATAATTTCGAGAGTATTTGTTTTACCATTGCAAGATTACAATTCTTACCACTGTGAAATTATTATTTTTTCTATTGAGAGAATGTTATTCATATTGTGAGATAACCACTTTTCTTACTTCGAGATTAAAATTCTTACCAATGTGAGATTATTGTCCGTATTATTGTTACAATATGATTCTTTCATTTGCGTGGTTAGTCTTCTTACTATTATGTGATTATATTTCGTATCATTGGGTGATTACCATTTTTACCACTACGAGATTAAAATTCTCGCCATTGCGAGATTACAATTCTTACTATTGCAAGAATATCATTCCTAGCATCGGTTCATTTTTACGACTGCGAGAACAACATTCTTCCCATTACGAGTTTACCACTGTGAGAGTATCATTCTTATCTTTGATTGAATGCACACACTAGCATAAACTTTGCTCTCTCTCTCTCTCTCTCTCTCTCTCTCTCTCACACACACACACACACACACTCTTTCTCTTCCTTTCGATCATACTCCGAAGGACTATTTCTTGTGTAGGTACAAGGGTTCACGGAAAATTCCCGCCCGGTCCACTTTCCAAAATCAGTATTTCAATAACCAAACATCAGAACGGTGATTTTCAGAACGTTCCATTTATTTTTGGAACCTTCTAGTTACAAAACTTTATCGCTTTAAAATAAAGGAGTAAACAACTAGTCCCCGAGAACTCCCCTGATACTCAGACAGGATCATTTCATAAGTACATAGAGAGGGTTCTACGAAGCTTGCTTGAAACAGTGCTCTGACAACATTCAGCCAGATTAATTTGATAAACTTCACTAGTCGAAAGATACACAGGATTATTCTTTAACTCGCTTGAATACCCAAAGTAAGCACCTTTTCTTGATGTTTAAGTGACAGTTCCGGCCATTTTATGACCATGGGATTAGCGATTCAATCAAGTGTCTTTTTGTTTACCTAGACTTAAAAACACCCTCTCTGTGGTTTGTTTCTATGCTCAAATTACCCCAAATCGCAATTCAATATTGCAATTATAAATTATATAAAGTAATGATAATAATAATATTAATGATTTACATATATTAAAGGAAAAGACTTAAAACATAACAAAACCAATAGTGTCTATAAATTTGGTTACCCACTTGGAGAATGCCTATCTAATAATAATAATTATTCAAACATATACATTGGTTACACAACAACTGCATCATTGCGTTAATTAACTTGTCATTTATCGGATAAGAGATCAATTAAATCGAAAATCAGCACTCAACACAAAGTTTTATTAATCCCACATAACACTATATCACATAAATTGTCAAAAGGCAAAAAAAGTTTACTGTTGCTAGAAGCATTATCCATAAAAAAAGATGCATCATATCAATACAGTTTTATCAAATCTAGGAATGATCTTAAATATATATAAATAATATAATATAATATATATATATATATATATATATATATATATATATATATTATATTATTTATATATATATATATATTTATTTATTATATATATATATATATATATATATATATATATATATATATATATATATATATATATATATATATATATGTATGTATGTATTAGCTCGGAAAACGCAAAATTTATAAATTTTTAAGTTTTTTTTAAAAAGGCTAAGGAAAAAAAAAACGGTTTCGTCTCAGGACTTATCAAGTTTATTTTTCATATTATAACAATATAAAAGCGTGTAAATTAAATTACCGAATGGAATGGAATGAAAAAAAAAATGAATTTCAAGAAACTAGAGTCCAATAACATTCAGAGCCAGTAAGCATTCCCACTGTTTACAATGGAAGGCCCACGGGAAGGACTTTAGAACCTTGAGGTGAAATGTGGAGCGGGACCTAGATAGACCCAGTAAGCATGCCGCCATTCTAGTACTGCTCTTAAATTCATAAAGTCTAGGTACCATAGCAGAACTTTAATCAGAACTGTTAACATGAAAAAATATTTATAGAAAAGGCACAGAAAAGCTACGTACAGCGGTGGTAAATAGCCAGGTTAAGACCAATAACATTGCAGATTCTTCTTTTGATTTTATCAGGAATCTCTAAATATATAGCAGGAGCACCAGATCAGATGTGGCAGCAATATTCAAAGCAAGGACGAATAAATATGTAAGATAGATTCTGGCGAGAAATTGTCTAGTGAACCAAATTTCTTAGCTTCAGACTTACCGATTGATTCAATATACACTTTCCTGTTCATATCAGCTGAAAAATATATATATATATATATATATATATATATATATATATATATATATTTTTTTGTCTGTGTCTGTGTAAAAAATATATATAGGGAAAAATAATCTAATCTACCTTTGTCGGTGCCATGAGAGCGATATCGACGCAGAGATGAAATTTGGCCCACTTCATCATAAGCCGTGAACTGTCCAAAGGCAGGAACGCGGTATTGATGCCTTGCACCGTGGTACAGAAAGGTGGCATAGGAAGTAGAAGAGAAAACCTGGGAGCGTGTGTATCTGATCTTAGTAAGAATTACCAATCAACATATCGTTGATTTACCATTTACATTTTTTTTATGTCTGTCCATTCGGGACGTAAGCGATCATGTTTCTCCACGTATTACTTTTTTTTTTTAATATCTGTGAATTGCGATGACATTTTGGGAAAGATAGTGGAATGGTTTCCCGTTGCCTTTTCCACGGCTTGGAATTCAGAGCTTAATTTCTCTTGGATTCTTTACCACAAAAGACTCAGTCTGTCCCGCTATTTAACATATAGCTAGAGAAGAAGAAATGCCTTTCCCACGGGTAGAATAACAGCCACCATAAAAAACAATAATAATAATAATAATAATAATAAGAAGAAGAAGAAGAAGAAGAATGTCGTGATAATACAATAGGATTAGGTCTCTTGGCTTCCGATTTTAATTCATTAGAAGTGTTAACAAGTACCTTTTTGTCTTGGTGAAGTAAAATGGACTACTGAAAATATTCCCTTCAGTACCACAGATTTGCTTGTCAGTTGTCCGAGTTTAATCAATTGTGCATGTCTCTTTGAGGCTGGTGCAACATGCATCTCGGCTCAAGTGTAGGTGCAGTGAGGGATCATAATAGACGGGTGTCGATAGATTTAAAATTTTTTAGACTGAATGATGAGGCAACCAAGTTGACATGGGTGTCACACCTAGATACCTGAGAACACTCTCAATCAGAGATAATCTATGCGGACAGGGTCACTTCACCTGAAGGTATTTCTAAATGGGTTCCGTCTGCAAGGATATGCGCGGTTTTTCTCAAAGCTTGTCGTTATATTTCGCAGTTTTCGCAGTGATACATGTGCCTAGCATACCCTTATCAGACTGGGTGTCATTATGCATATTTCGGTTTCATATATATGTACACCAACGTCACTTTTTTTTTTTTGGCATGTTTTCCTCTCAAATAATAATAATAACAATATTAGTAATTACAAGGGCGACATTAACTTACCTGGGCTGACCAATGAACTCAGAAGAATTTTTCAGCATTTCGGCAAAAAGGACAGACGGGTAATAAGCTGAGGAAAGTTGTGTTTCATAGTGGGTCAGTGTGCACGGTGTGATGCAGTTGCATTTCTGTTGTGACAGAGGGTCTTTATCGAATTCAGCTGGAAAACAAAAAGGTTATCATTTTCCTTTAAATCAGTGTTGAGTTTGTTTTTTTATTTGGGGGGGGGGGTTCATCCCCGGCAATGCAGTAAAGCTACTAAGACACAATGGATTACTGGATGTGAAAGAATTAGAAACAGAAACATTACTAATAAGCGAGAACAGAAAGAGTAGCCAGGAGGACAATAGATGGCGATTGACATTGCATTGGAATTTTTTAAGAATAAAGTTTGTTCGAAAGCATGGAGCCGGAAGGGGGTTCAGCAAGCGAAAAAATGCAAAAAAAGAAACTGTTAGCATAGAATTTACGGTTACATCTTACCAGCTCAACTGCAAATTGAGGAGATCTTGACGCCAGTCCAGTACTGCGCTTAAATTAAAAGATCTCGTCCAAACAATTACCATGAAAGTATTTACAGAAAAGACCCAGAGAGGCAACTTTACGGTGGTGGGAAAGTGACTGAAGCCGAGATGCCAGATCAGGACCAATAATATTGCTCATTCTTCTTTGGATTTTATCAAGGACCTCAAGATAAATAGCAGAAGCACCGGACCATATATGGCAGCGATATTCTAAGCAATACGAATAGCAGACATAGATACGTAAGCTAGGGTTATTATATGTATTATGTAAATTTATTATCTGTCTATATTTCTGAGATGAGGTATTATGTACACTATTTACATTATTCGGACTATTGTCTTCATCTTTATCGCCATATTTAATACAACGAGTGTGAGTTCAATACCCGGTTAAGGCAGTGGAGAAACTGGATAGGGGAATTAACAGGAGATAACTGACAACTTTGGAACCGGAAAGCATAGAATTTACGGTTACATCTAGCCAGCTGAACAGTAAATTGATGAGATCTCGACGCCAGTCTAGTAATGCACTTAAATTTAAAAAAATGTCTAGGTACCATAGCGAAGAGCTCATCCGAACAATTACCATGAAAGTATTTATAGAAAAGACCCAGAGAGGCAACATTACGGCGGTGGGAAAGTGACTGAAGCCGAGATGCCAGATCAGAACCAACAATATTGCTGACCCTTCTTTGGATTTTATCAAAGATCTCTAGATAAAGAGCAGGAGCACCGGACCACATGTAGCAGCAATATTTAAAGCATGAACGAATAGTAGACTTATAGATATGATAGATTCTGGAGAGAAAACTTGTGTCGCATGACACAATGAACCAACCTTCTTAACAGATGACCTGGCAATGGATTCCATTTCATGTTAACGTTACCCCGAGAAAGCGCAAAGTGTCACTTTCCTGGAGGTTAGTGGAAGGCAGAGAGTGTCTCTCAGATGATTAGGGGGTAGCAGTTTAGTTTTGAAGGTGTTAAAATTTACAAGCCATCCATTGCTCCAGTAAACAACAAACTGAAGGTTATTCTAGACTCGTCACCGGCTTCAGACTCTCGTATCCCAATTGCATCAACGAAAGAATGTTTACTTTTTCTTATTCACTTTATTATAAGACATGGACAGACGTGATAGTATAGGTTCTACAAAGCAGCGGGAGTAAGGACTTCAATGGAACACATGCCCTCTCGTTGACTTAGCTTCCCTCCACGTACAGCCTTAACGTGGCTATAGCATCTGGATGTGGAAAGCGTATCGACGTTTAAAAATTCCTGCAGACCTCTGCTGAGTTCGCACCGTTTTTCTTGTATCCAAAATTTAGACGAAGGCAATCGATCTCTGTCAGAATGCCACGCCTAATGCCGACCAATCGCTGACCCTCTTGACCCAGGCTCTGCATTCTGTAACATCAGGAAATAATGAAGATTGAGCCAACTCTAATTCAAAAACGTGGAAAAAGCATATTTACTCACAAATTCTTACAGAATTTGGAAACCCAAGTTCTATTTCTGCAACCAATCGTACAAATTATACGTTATTAGTCATCATTTAATTTTGCTCTCCATTTTGATTTAGAAGAGTAAAGGGCGCCTACTCTAGAGAGAACCCCCCCCCCATTAAATATAAAGGGAAAGTCAGTACAGCCCCTGATTCTTTAGACTTTAAGCTTGTTTTCAAAATAAAAAAAAAACTCTCGATGCTCGGCCATGATACAGCCCCCACTACATCCGTTATAGATTAGAGGTTCAGTGTGTCCCGGGGGGGGATGCCCAGCTGGATCAGCTTAATTGGGAAATGTTAAGAATCCATCTCTTCTCCCATAGCGATGAGTTAAATCGATAAGATAGACTCGGCTCTCTAGCCTTGGTTGGCAACCAGTCTAATAGAATGTAACTCTGAACTTCAAAAAGGGCAGTGGAAAACACTCCACTATCTTTCCCAAGAGATCTTAACAATTCATAGACAGTAAAGAAAGAATCTTTGGGAAGCCTCAATAGGCCACATATAAATATAAAATATGACGGATCATTTGTTTATGAATCATAAATTCTCTAAAGATATCATAATACTAGCTTAACAGTACTAGCATTCATTACGGACACATTTGGCTGTGATGCATGTGCCTGGTATACCATTATCAGACTGGCTGTCATGATGAATATATTGTTTCATATATCTGAACCCCGACGGCACTTTCTTGATGCGAATCTCTGTCACACAATAGTAATAATATATTTTTTTTACAAAAAATGATCAATGCAAAATTTCATGAAGCCATTTCTGACCCTAGGTCTCTGGTTGGGACCCGGAAGGAAATGTGTATACAACTGAAATTCAAGGAAATCTAAAAAATGCGGCACATGGGAACATCAACAATCCTCGTTGTAGTTGGAGCCCTCGGATTGGTTGGAAAAAATTCCAGTACACTAATTGAAGGGATTCCTGGAAGCCGATGCCTTAAAGAAATACAAAAAATTGTTCTCACGTGTACATCTCACATCTTACGAAGGGCTTTGTCTATGTAATTTTTTTTTTTTACCAGTGGGAAATGTCATGATGCCATTTGTAACCTTAGGTCCCTGGGTGGGACCCGGAAAGAAATGAGTACACATCAGAAATCAAAGGAAATAAAATAATAATAATAATAACTGGTATGAATCTGTTGTTGAAGGAGCAGGTGTTAATCAACCTCTGGGATGTTTTTAACAATCAACACAAATCGAACACTATAAGCAAATAGGCCTGCAAATTATTCTTAAAGACAAAAAAGAAAAGGGTGTGAACACTGATTGACATGAACGTATCAAGTGACAAAAACATGTCTGCAATGATTTTTGAAAAACTAAGCAAATCCAAAAACCTAGAGATTAACACTGGAAAAAATGTGGCACTTGAAAACTAAAATTGTTCCTCTTTTACGATCGTGAGCATCGAATTCATTACAGCTATAATGGTTTGCCTAAACTAACTTGCTTACCATTGTTACATAGTTAACCGCACTTCACTATCATCCGAGATGTTTTAACAACGGCTTAACAAGCTGATTAGTTCTTCTGTTTGGCATTTTCTTTTTTTAGCTTATATTTAATAAACAGCAATCGTAGGGCAATGGTTAGCGACCTAATGTGACCTTGTATCAGACTAAACTGAATATATGTACAATATATGTCCGAAATAAACATATCCATTAAGAATATCTCAAGAATCACTAAATCAGGCTGAATGTAATTCCGCAGCCAATCTGATGAGACTTTACTCCGAACGCTTCCACTGACACTCTCTCGTGGGGTTACTCAGCCGACAGTTTCACTCCATTTAGTGAACTTGCTTACCGTGTGACTATCGCACTGACAATCATTGAACGAAATAATACAGTTAAGTCTAGTGCCAAATTTTTTTTTAAATCTCCCCATCTCCTAAACATGTCAGCACCCCACCACCACCACCTACAGAGTAGATTTGGACCCCTTCGATTTCTGGCTTTAACTGTTAAAAAGGGGATATATTTCATGGTGTTTCCGAGATTTCATAGACTGCGACTAGTCAGCTGATAGCAATTTCGAAATAGAACTTGGCGGACTATAAATGAAATGCACGCTGGAATAAGTACTTGAAGGCCCAAAGAGGTGCAATGTGAAGGGGACTCCGGTTCCATTGGCTTTGGTAGGCCGTGTTTCTGCGTTAAAATTAAGTGGCTGGATACTTTTTGGACACATTTTTAACAATGTGAATATTTGTATCTTACCGACAGCGTCTACTCTACAGGTTAAGAGTTTTTTCCCAGAACAGATCGGGCCGCTCCCTGAAAAGAAGGAACAAGATATCGTTAGTGTCTTTCTGTGACATGAAACAAATAAAGAAGTGAGACATTTTGCAGAATAAACCAGAAAACTGTTATAAATAGTATTTGAATCCAATAGATCATTGGCTTCAAAGATAGTATTTTACAGTCAATACTTAATTTTAAATCCCTATCTAGTTCTTGTGACAGACTTAACAGTAATGCTTGATAGGAGGGACCTCAACGCAAAACGCGATACCCGAGATTTAAAATGAATTTTTTTAAAATGACATCTTTTATGAAGGTTTTATTTTAGTTTTAATTTCAAGTTCATAGATTAAATTTAATATTTCCAATAAATAAAATACTTTGCTGTATTTCAAAAACTAATTTAAATTGACTGAAACGAGATTTTTTTTCAAAAATAGATGATTAACGCCCTTTGTAGTCGTCTTTCATCGCTTTATTAAAAAAAAAACCTTTTCTGAAAATTTATTTGAGAAATATTAGCAGATTTAAAGTATAATTAGTCTGATTGAAAACAAATATTATTTAAGTTTAAAATATCGCATGGCCTGAAGTTTGCGTTTAAGTATGAAACTGATTATGGACGCCAGGTGTTGACATAAAGGTCTATATGTATGTGACGAGAATCTTCCCCAATTTACATACATAGAGAATTATCTACGTTTTAATGCTCGTGATACCTGACTGACCAATGTGAACTGACACAAAAAAAATTAGAAATACTAGCGTTTCTGTCTTTTTGCCTGTCTTCTCTCAATCTCTGGGGAAGCTTTAATAAAAGTGAAACATGTCAGATTGATATACGTTTTCTATTTGTTTTTTTTTTAATTTTATCACACACACACACACACACACATATATATATACATATATATACACATATATATATATATATATATATATATATATATATATATATATATATATATATACATACATATATATATATATATATATATATATATATATATATATATATATATATATATATATATATATATATATATATATATATATATATATATATATATATATATATATATATATATATATATATATATATATATATATATATATATATATATATATATATTTATATATATATATATATATATATATATATATATATATATATATATATATACATAGTTACGAACTTGTAGCATATAGATGAACCACGGGTTCTAAAAAAAAAAAAAAACGTGGTTTCTTTTTCTTCACTCAGAAATGGAAGCGACACAAGGGAATCAACGAAGAACAGACACAAGACGATGGATTTCAAAATAAAACATTTATTTATAAATATATATAACGAAATAAAGAAAGAAAAAAAAGAACATTCATTTAACAAAGGGCGAGGACATCATTAAAGAATAGAAGGCGCGAGCGAATACATACATATATGAAAACAGATCAAGCCAAACGAATCAACTTATCTTGCAGTCGGGTTGATATCTTCACATAAAGTTTTGATTCACCGAAGCGAGAGTTCTGATGATAAAACAGTATCTTGGCCGGCCGACAATGTTCCTGGATTCTTCTTCTTTTCACAAGTGTTTGAGGGTCCCCAGCATCTCATACAGGCGTTTGGTTGGGTCGGTCAGTTCCCTAGCAGTCCTTCCACCACTAGTCGACAGACTTTGCTGTCTTCCTCATCTCAGTGGGCGGTCTGACGATTTTTGCCCAGCGACGTTCAACTGCCGCTGGTCAGAGGGAAACTGAAAAATCCTTTTTTGGTTTTCGCTGTCCCCAACGACAGTCACGTGGGTTCCCTTCGTCCTTGACAGGGTACCCAGGAGGATAGGGCGCAAATCACGCAGTGCTTGTGTGATGGCCAAAAGTTCAACACATGCTCAGTACGTTCCGATCACGTGAATCGCAGCAGGAGACCCTGATGGTGTCTGGAATTCACTTATGGTCAGCTGCCTGATAGCTGCGGAATCTTGGAACCAGGTCACTCTCGCGTCGGGTCAATTCAAAGTTCACGGGACCTTGGCTCGTGGGTGGAAGAGTAGAGAAAGAGAGAAAGAATTTGGGAAAAGAAAAGAAGGATATGGCTGATCATAGAATGTATTCGCTCGCAAGTCGAAAACATTGGATTAAATTTCTATTTTTATTTATTAATTTATTTATTTATTTTTCTTTTATATCTAATTAATTTTCTCTTTATTTAAGATTTTACTTTAGCCTAACGCCTATATGGTTAATGAAACCGTGGCTACCTGACCATATATATATACATACATATATATATATACATATATATATACATATATATATACATATATATATATATATACATACATATATATATATACTATACATACATATATATATACATATATATATATATATATATATATGTACATTTATATATATACATATATATATATATATATATATATACATATATATATATATATATATATAAATTTTATATATAGATATATATATATATACATATATATAGATATATATATACACATATATATACATTTATATATACATATATATATACATATATACATATACATATATGCATATATACATATATATATATATACAGATGTATATACATATATACATATACATATATACATATATATACATATATACATATATATATATATATATACATATATATACATATATATATATATATACATACATATATATATATATATATATATACATATATACATATATATACATATATATACATATATATATATATATATATATATATACATATATATATATATATATATACATATGTCCATACATATATATATATATATATATATATATATATATATATATATATATATATATATGTATGTACATATATGTATATATATATATATATAGACATATATACATATATATATATATATATATACATATTTATATATACATATATATACATATATATATACATACATATTTATATATATATATATATACATACATATTTATATATATATATATATATACATACATATTTATATATACATATATATACATAAATACATACATATATATATATATATATACATATATATATACCTATATATATATATACACACATATATATGGGTGTGTATGTATGTATGCATATATTGTGTATTTGGGCAACAAAATGTATTTCAAATATGTTTTATTAAATGCGACAGACAAGGAAACACTTATAAGTTTTTTTATCAAATTTTCTCGTGTTCTTACAGTTTTCTTTATGTTTTCTTGATGGAGTGAGTTCAGAAACTGTCCGTAATGATTATTGTCACAAGAACTTTCGGCCAATTCATGAGCCATTTGCAAGGGCTCCGTTGTTAATGTTTTTTTACATGTCTCATAGAATGATGTACACAAACACGCATATATACATATTGTATTTCGGCAACACAAATTCAATCAAACAAGTTTCGTTAAATTCAAACGACAAGCTCTCTCTTTCTCTCTCTCTCTATATATATATCTATCTAAAATATCGCACAGCAAGAGTTGGTGATAATAACACAGTTCTCGATGTAAAACGTACCAAACGGTGTGGAACAAAATAACTATTTATTATTCTTACTAGTAATTATATATATGCATATATAAAAATATAAATATAAAAGTGGACATTGAAGTCAGCACTCAGAGGCGACAGGCTGTTTCAATCGTCAGGCCGCCTTTTGCGTCTAGCATGAAATAGCCTGTCGCCTCTGACTGTTGACTTCAATATTCACTTTTATATTTATATTTACATACGCTCCATCTCTGATATTGAGCACTTTATGCCATAAATATAGCACACCTTAATACAATATTTCTTCATATATATATATATATATATATATATATATATATATATATATATATTGGATTAGCTTTTACTGATTAATTCTTTGGATGATTACTTCTCTATAATATTATAAATACTGCCCCAATTAATATATGTATAAAAACTTATCAACAATCAAAATCTCCAGCAAACATTGCTAAGATATTACTCTACTGATTGGAACATTTTGTTCGTGTCACGTTAACAGAAAAACACTTATAACAAAAAAAAATATTCGTGGATTTGACACATTACTATTTTTAAAAAA